>PNEQ01089819.1:0-17517 GCA_003012365.1 Medauroidea extradentata
TGCGACAAGCCTCGGCGACACTTTCTTCTTGGCCCCTCGCAGAGCTAATATTTTTCCTGTCCTGTCTGGTGCTGACTTCACCTCGACCCTCTCTAGAGGCTTACCAACAACACACTTTTTCAGTTCAGTCTTTATGCTACACATATATCTTAATTTAAAAACATATAATTTAAAAACATTGAAATTTTGCCCATTACATCGTTAACCTGTCACAATGGGGTAAATTCGTATTCAGGCACTTTGACCAAGCAAATACACAGTTGATCGATATTTGTTAGTTAGGTACTAGTATTTTTAATTTTCTCGGATTCATTGTTATCATTTAGAAGAGCATCAGCACTAGTGTTTAAAAAAAGGGGCGATGTTAAGACGCTATAAAACGATGCTTCAACTACATTACAACTTTATGTCTCCTATTTGTTCTTACCTCCACGTAGCTGTGCGCTTATCGCTGCTCCATAACCTCAGCAGGCCAGGCTGGTGAGTTCTGGACAGTCGGTACCGTTAAGTGCCCTTGAGCGTGGTGCTGTGAGAAGACTCTTCCCGCCTGGAACCTTAAGTTGCGTCCCAGTTTATCGCTGTGTCTGGGATAGTGAGATTTGATCTGGATGGGGGTCATGTAGGAATATAAATACTACAAGCGATGGCCGAGTGGACCAGTGATTGATCGATGTTTAGCCGTGGCGCGGAAGGCTGCGATGTCAACGACGGAGACAGCTACTTGACAGACGATGGACAATGAGATGGTGTTGCTATACAAGGGAGGGCGGGGGGCAGCGGTCAGCGACTGGCGACAAGACGTTACAGTCATGTATGGAACGGATGAGCTGGGTAGACTAGAACGAGAGGCCGGGTTTGTACTTCTAGGCGTCCTAGGCCCGTGAGTCTAAGCGCAGCTTCTCTTTCCTTCCCTTTATCAAATCGTGTTCTTTTCACATTTCCAACACCACATTGTTTAAAATTACTCTTCTCTGTCATCTCGCGATGTTTAATAACAATAATAGTAATGACATGAAACTTATATCTATGCAGTTATTTGAAAATTACTGTTAATCACAGAGCAGATAATACTAATATAGGGAGCAGAAGTCAATAATGTAAAAAGTACAGCCATTAAAATGTTTTACTGGATGATATATTGGCATTTTTAAAAATAGTGATGGAAAATTATTCACATTTTCTCTTCTCTAAAAGTACGCCCCTGTGAAAGTTGCATCATAGGCCCTGGAAATAGGCCTACGTTTTTTCTTTTGCTAAGAAGATTTGAGACCTACTAAGAGCAGTATTCCAATCAAAACTATCTCCAAGCTTCTAGAAATATTTACAACGCAGCCTGTTAACTGTTTTATTATAGTAATATTGAATAAAGAAGGTTAACAAATAGCAACGTTTCAAGCTTAATATTTTTTAACTTGTTCGTTTGAGACTACGAGGACTTCAGCTAGTTCACGTTTTTCACATTTTGGGCACACCGATAGTATTAATTTTACAAAGATAATGGTCTAAAGTAGATTTTTTTATAGGGTAGAGGTTATTACAGTGCCTATCGTACCAGGGCAACCTTAAATCGTTAACGCTGCGCACGCCTTTGTTGAGAACGGTCATAATTTGAAAACAGCCATTTGTGATGATGGATTTTCTTCAGCTCGAATAGTGGCTGCAGTGGTCGAGGGGTCAGACCACTCGTCTCTTGCCAAGGCGATCCGAGTTCGATTCCCGGCGGGATCGGTCCCAGGATTTCCGCATGTGGGAATCGTGCCGGACGATGCCGTTGGTCGGCGGGTTTTCTCGGGGATTTCCCGTTTCCCCCGCCCTTTCAATCCGGCGCCACTTCATACTCATCACCTCATGTCACCCCTCACCAGCGCTGAAGACCACAATGTTAAGCGCTGACCAAAATCTCTCACTTGCTCAGCTCGAATAGAGTTGGAGAGTTAGGCCATGGTCACAGGAACATACCTACTTCCAGCTTTATGTAACGAGTTCCGCTCGCATTCTCTTCTCTTGCTAAGTGAACTAGTTTCGTCTGTATTTTCTGACGACGTATCTTCTCTGCTACTCTCCTATTGGCTGTTTCTAGGGTTACGACTGGCGTGGCAAATATGGTTGCTTTTATGGTACATTTTACACTCATTAAATTAAACAAAATGTTATGTTTAGAGTTTTGTATTCGTCTAAGCATAGAAAAATCGACTTTACAATGTAATTAAATATATTACATTTCAACTTCCCAATTTGTTGAGGTTAGGAAGTTCATTGACTTTATTCGGTTTAGGTGTGTAACCTTTCAAGCACATTTCGACCTAGTGTTATACTCGATCAAACATGGCTGTCGAATGTGTTCAACTAAATATGTTTGTGACCGTGCACTTTGTAAATGTTATGTGAAAGGCCTGTAAATTGAAGTAAAACGTATGTGGTGTTTTAGAATAACTGTGATATATGCAAATAACTTCGTATATCAAATCAGACTTTAATTTAACTGTTCATGTAATTGGCCGACGCATGCCAGTCGAGAAGCTGGTGTCTACCGAGAGGTTGTACGGTCTCGGCTCAGGTTCATTGCCACCGGGCATGTGTTTGCTAGAGTAGTTAACTGTCTCGCAAGGTTGCGTATTGTCGCCAGATGGATGCATGCCAGCGATCAGTCGTGTCGACAACTTAGGCCTACTTGCCTCTGTACCCACCTCAAGTACGTGTGCTGTAACTTCCGAATAGACGGTCCGCGGTCAATTAAACACATTTGACAGTGCATTGCAGGAAAACTACACGGTTACATTTTTACCGTCGCATTTAAAGTATATCGATTAAATTAATAGCACAATATATTTTTAAAAATCGTAAATTTTATATTTGTATCTTATATTGGGCGTTAAATAAAATGTCAAATTCTTCTCCAGTGAGGGGGAATAGTAGAAGTTCAGCGAGCGAAAGCCAAACCTTGTAATGAAAATAGCCTAGGTGGTTTCACTGTTTATATACCTAGGCAAAAATGATTATTAGGTGCTTAACGATGAAGTGAGACCTTTCGATGCCATATTTTCTAGTATACTGTTTATTTTTCATTATTAACTTTTGAGTTCATTACAATTCATACACTTCGATTGTTATAGGCAGTTCATTGTAAACTGAACACGCACAAAAACTTATACAAATAATAAATGTATTTTATCGGGGCCATATGTGTTAAGTTTTGAGGGTGGCGAAATGTTTAATCTCGTTTTTAGTTACATGGAAGTCTTCATATTAGAAACAGTATAGATGGCTGCAAAATGGTCGAAAGAGCTCATTTTATCGTGACCAGTCTATACTTAGGTTTTTTGTTTGTATAAAAAAGTGGCAGGAAAGTGTAAACAATGTGAAAGGAAATAATAGGAAGAATTGTTTCAAAAGTGCTGATTTAACGTAGAACCAGCAATAGAACAGTGTATGTTTTGTTTGTGGCCGGCGCTGTACTATACTCTATTATCTATTCTAAGGTTGCATCTAATTCATCCAAGTGAATATCAATAACATTTTTGCACGGCGTTATATTTCATTCTAAATATTGAAAAATACAAGGTAACTATGCTACGGCACAATCACACTGTTAGGAATCAAGATATACTCCAATTGCTTTGCTTTATTTCGTTAGCAACTTTTATTTCTGCTGCAACCTTATAGTGGATAGAGTATAAGAGCAGAGCAGTGCAGTGCTGATGATGGCAGGAGGAGAAGAGAGGCAGCTGGTGCTGGTGTGAGCGAACTGTGCGCGTGGTGACCTTGAGTTGTGGAGGGTCGCCGCCTGGCGCCTCGCAGTACAGGCGCCGTGGACCTCCCTCTTGTTTCGTCTGCTGGCCGGCCGCACCGCCTCACTGGCCTGCCTGGCCCCCATGTGCATCCCCCCTCACCCTTCCTTCTCCCTACAGCGACTACATTCACTAGGGCAGGGTGGGTCAGCCAAAATTTCAAGTTTTTGGTGTATGGAATATTACCCCAGATAAGTTTATCAGTGTTCGAAATTTCAACTGATGACCCCTCGGTCAGCTACTAAAACCAATATTATATTTAAATATAAACAAAATATGTGTATTTATTTAGTTATCACGACTTAAAGGCGCAGTTAAGGCATGGTGGCATTTTCTTACACTGAACCTACAACACTTCACATTTCTTTCACATCAAATATGAGCCATTATTACAAATGACAATTAATTTAAAATTAAAGTTTTAATAAAATAATAAAAATTATATAACTGAACGCAGTTATAAAGTACAAACTTACAGAAAACATATTGCACAGGTGCCTTAATTTTCAAAATAAGGTTGCAAATATATATAATAATTTTAAAAATGGGGGAAATTTTATTCAGACACCCACAAATACACACACACACTGTGACACTCTAATACAATGTCTCAATAATACAGCCTCACTATTCTCAGTCACTGGGAAGACTCAAGTAATATTGATTAATTTTTTTCTTAATTAAGTTAAAACTTGTTATGTTTCTGTGCTTAAGATGCAAACTAGTCCATACTTTTGACACGGAGGTAGTGAATGAGTTTGATGAAAATGTTGTTCTGTGTAGAGGTATGAATAATATGTTATCAGTTTTGGAGCGCTTGTGCACTGTGGATGGGTGTGTGTAGTTTTAAGTTAAAATTTTAATTCTGGAGTTTTCCCTCCCACCCTATCTTCTTCATAAATATGCGAATGGTATAAAACTACGTACTTTGTGTTCATAGTATGACTCCAGTCCCACGTAACTGCCATCACTTGATGTTTGTGGCGTGCTTACCTAACGTACAATATAATTGGTCTATGATATGTTCTTTTTATGCACATTATACGCTAACATCTTGTCTACGTAAGGGTTTCGGTAGCTTGTGAAACCCAGTGGAGGACCTAGAAGGGGGGCATAGGGGCGATAGCCCCTCCCGAGTTGAATAGATAAATAAATAAACGAAATTAACCGAAAAATATTACCTAACACTTTTCCTAATACAACACAAAATTCACAACACAATCATAGTTACACGATTTTGTGTTACAACTGTATATAGAATAGTAATTTATAAAATAGATAATAACTGAACTAATTGTTTCCGTAACTTAGATAAAACATTCTTGTTTCTAGATTCCAAAATGTTTTGTGCTGTTTAGTTTGTTGTTAATTAATAAAGTGGTATATGTTTCAAATGCTAACACAAGCATAGTGAAACGTGGAAGCTGATGATTAAGAATGTATCTAATTATTTTATATCAGCACAAAGGTTTTCACTTATAAAACCTAATGTATTCTTAAAAAATATTTAAAATGTTTTAAGCGGTATGTTAAATTTTTTTGGTTTGTAATATCCTTAAACACCACCATTTTGCACCTTAAAATCCAAATTTTTTGGGGGGTCAGGATAGGACCCGCGGTCTCGTGGGGTGTGGATATTTCTACTTTCAAGGCATAGTACTCCCTGGGAACCTATTTTGATTCACCCCCGGTGAAATTATTTACACATAATTGTGTTTCAGATGTTTTAGTGTATGGGCGAAGGGACATAACCTAGTTTATCCACGACATCTGTATGATAGCGGATGTGTCGCTTATTGTAGAAGCTCTCTTGTGGCGAAGATTAGAATATGTCAGTGTATGAATTTGAATGACTTGGTGTATATATATATAGTATATGCACATATTTATTTATTTTATTTGTTATAAGACAATCGTCTGCTTAATTGACTGTAAGCAAAACTGAAAGAAATATAATTTTATTTTATAGATTTGATTATGTATTCTAGAAAGTCGGGGGACAATTTTTGTTTAATATTTTAGCCCAAATTATAAAGAGGAAGATAGTTGTAAGAAGCATGATGTAAAAACAAAACATTCCAATGGCATTCTTGTAAAAGGAATAGGAATATGCAGGACACTTTTTTTTATGCTTTCCAGTTTTAAGTAAATTCTTTGTTGGATCATCGTACACTGTAAAAATTATTTGCAGATTTAGCACGCCAGTGTATATGAGTGTTAAAAAAAGTAGGTATGGTACAATTGTTTCCCATACTTCAATAGTAGCGGTGCTATAAATGCTTAGTAAGCAGTCACATGTAAACTGGCGTTACTAGTCTTGTAAAGCAACAATGACAATCATTTGTTCTATTTACAAGCTGAAGCATGGTAAGTTCCCTTTACTGTGCGTAGGTTAAAAGCTTTCAATAATATTTAGGAAGTTTTTTTAGTGTGTGTGTGTGTGTGTGGGCGTCGTGTACCACCGTGTCATGTAAACAGCTGATAATTTTTTATGACTGAAAGTTATTCAGTTGTCTTCCTTTCAAATAAATGAATGTGGTTCTCGACGCCACTGTTTGCTAAATCGACGCACCGGAAAAATGTTCTGCGCATCCTTGATACATGACTCATTATTCATGAGCACCCAGTCGATGTCCTGCTTCATAAGGTACAGCGTCCTCTTGTTGAAGGAAAAGACTTCACCGCCTTTAAGCCGTTCCGTTTTATGTGTAACACCGTGACGTAAACACGGGCTTTTAGCTTTTAAAATTAATGGTTATCAGGTCTTGTAATTTTGACTGCCTACGTTTGAGAGAAAGAGATAGAGAGAGAGTGTGTGTGTGTTTTTTTTGTCCCTGATAACCGTGAACCCGGAAACTGATTTACGTGAACTTAATATTGGAGCAGTGCTGCGCGAGGTCGTTCAACTTTTGTAGTCGAGTAGTTGTACAAAATGCGTATATAATCATTTACTTAATTGAGCGGAATGTTTTAAAAAGTTTTCGTACTTAGTCTCGTATTTAGTGCAGCTTTAAACATTTTTCGTAAATTTTAAACTTAACCGTACTGAATTTGATATATAAGTTTGATATAATAGACGCCGAGACATCCTTTTATTTTAATTGGGTATGTATCCATTGTATTCGTTTATATAAATGCGTTAGAAGTTTTACGTCCGAATTCTCATGTGGAGCATTAGTGCATTGCGAAGATGTATTATATGTATAAGTCCTGGGCGCAGCCAGGTTCGTTGGGGATGGTGGACTTCATACGGTTGGCAAGGTTCGAGAGAAGTTCACAACGTAATATTACTAGCTTTTGGAGTTGCTAAGCAACGTTATGTAGGTATGTATATGACCGAGTGAACATACAGGATGTTCACGAAAATATGTCAATAAACTTTGCGTGATGATTCCTGGTAAAAATAAGGTAGAGCTGTGTAATAAAAGTTTTTGGCTGGTGCAGATCTTAAGGGGCCTCCCTACCTGCCTTTGAAATGCGTTACAGCAAGTTATGACTATTCTCTTTTTGATGAAACTATTTAACGCTCATTATATCTGTATATCAATAAAAAGAACACACTATGTCGCTGGTAGTTTTAAAAATTCAACACTTTTACTAGAAACATTACTTTCAGACCCCTCAAAACGGCCACATCTGAAAAATTAACAATCGGATTCGAAAAACACAAAAATAGAAACAAGCGTTAAGACTTAGAACCACACTGTCCATAAGTAAAATAATGTGGTAGCTGCTTAATGTCTCATAGGAAAAAGGATAATTGTAAAGCACTGCACGCCATCTGAGGGGCTAGCACAGAGAGGCGATAATGCATTACATATACGTGAGTCAGTGGCGGCCTTACCGCTCCTGCCTCACACATACAAATGCAGCCTATCTATGGATTGTAACTTGACACTGAATAACAACATTATTTAAAATAACCAACAATATTGTTGCATGCTGTAATTCTGAGGGCTGGCTGGCTGGCTGGGGCCTGTGTCGAAACACCTTATGGATTAGCCCATGACTCACGAGCCGGGCTGCCCCATGATGTAAACCCTGACGATATACTTCATAGAGACCTGTTTTAACTGCTCCTTGACCCTACGAGGTCGGCCTATGACGCTCAAGTCACGTCTGAAGCATGATGTAATGTCTATTTTTAGACCCCTGTAATGCAGTGAACCCCCGACTGTTTCGCAGAGGCAGAGTATAAAAGCACAGAATCGACACATTTGTGGAGAGTTCGCTATTGCTCGTGCTAGAGGAAGGTGTTATACCTGTAGCGAAAGACTGGTGAAGACATCTTGGCGACGTCAGAGTCTACTGCTACTGTGAGACGGCAGGCGGCTACCTTCGGAGCAGTGTTGGGCGAAACAAGAGGACTGTTGCGGTGGGCTGACGGGCGAAGAAGGAGGTACGCGACGGGAGTCGAACCGAAGACCTCAAAAGTGAAGACAGCGGTGCACTCGGGGTGCTGCGCAGCGCACGGCGATTCATCACCACTGCGGACTATTAAGGTTGTACACTGTCACTATTTGAGAGACTGTTGATTGGATATGAGACTGAATTTTTATTTTGATTTGTAGTCTTTGATTGATTAATGGTAAATATTCTTGTGCTTTTGGCAAAGTTAATTAACATGTCTGTGGCACAGTAGTAATCGCGTGTATAATTAAGAGTGTTGTAAAAGTTATAGTTGATTGTTGTTTTGTGTGTTTTTGTAAGCTTTGTTAGCTAGTAAATCAGTAACTTTATTCGATTCTTTTATTTCTAATTATAAGACCTCTATCCCAAAGAGTTCAGGGAATTGCCCACATATAAAGTTTTTGCTAAACTTCTAACAGTATGTATAAATAAATAACGAATTTTCGTGTGCTGATTAAGAATACGTGTTGCAATCAGCGTAAAATTGGTTTTGAACACCTTTAATCATTCAGTAAATAATATAGTTGGTGAACCATTTTATGGTATATAATTTTGTAGCATTGCATTTTTTGCTATTAAATGATAACAGTTTGTAGCAAATAAATCCAATGAAAAATAAAAGGTCGCCTTGTCGCAACACCCTCAAGTGAACCGCTTTAAGGAAAAACGGACGTAGAAATGTGCGCCTTACTGGTAGACAACACGCGGTACACAGGAGTAGACAACACGCGGTACACAGGAGGCTCACGCAACCTCATTATGCATTAGGCTGTTGTGGGTAGTGTTGACAGATGTGCTAGAGTTGCACGATGCACTGACATTCTTCGTTCTGGGTTGCAAAATCACCTAACAATCTTGCAAAACCTGTCAAATTTTATATTTTGCTTAGGAAAAAGATAAGTGTAAGCATGCCAAATTTTGGTTCCGTCGTGTACGGTGGTTTCATCTGCATCATCCTACAACAACTGGAATTACGCCAGCATTTGCCGATGGGAAAGGGATGGGGAGGTAGGAAAAGTTGTGAGGAAAGACCTCGGGAAGTGGCAAGCAGTCGGAATCGAAACCACTTCCTCCTGAGTGTGGGTCTTGAGGGCTGCAGTGACGTTAACTTCTGTGAATGATGATGTTACGTACACCTTAAGCTTTTGCACAATTGTGGAGTACTAACATTCCCTACATAAAAAAAAAAAAACGGGAGCGGTAGGTTTTATCATTCAAAGGTGTGTGTAACCCATGGGTATTGTTATTATTTTCAAAGAAGTAATGCTCATGTAAAATGCACAATACACATAAACTTGATGGGACATTCAATGTTTTTTTTTTTTTTGTGAGGTGAGCTTGGTTGCCTGCCATGGACGCATCCCGCTTTGCAAGGCTGGTCATACAAGTAGTTTACATAAAACGTACTGGAGGTTAAGGGAAAAAAATTATAAATAATGATGTTACTTTATTATTTTCAGTTGAAACCATTTTAATGTCGATTTTTTTAAATGCGAATATCTACCTTATGAGTTACTGTACGACATTGTTCGCATTATGTTTTCTCTCCTATTTTGGATAGGGAATCACCTCACAGCATTTGTACCTGTCGTTCAGGAGCATCCTGAATACGGGATGTCCAGAAATACACATAAGCACACCAAGCGAATCCTGGGCTAAATTTGAGACGAAAATGTGACAAAATATTGTACAATGAAATTTTATATGTACAATGTGGCAACATAGCACTGTACTTGGTCCCAAGAGGGGACAATCTTGTACAGTGTTGCCACATTGCGCTCGTAAATATCGTTGAACAACATTTTGCCACTTACAATTTTGTTTCCAATTTTGCCCAGGCGTCTGCAATTTGTTTATATATTTCATTGAATTGAGTTTCATTTTTATATATATTTTAATTTTAAGTTAGGCAATTCCGTGTAGTTTTCGGTATTTTTCATATTTTTGTTTATCGCTGGCTGGTTAGCGAAGTTGCATGGTTAGCTATGTATCTAAGCGAGCTATTGCAAATATATTAGTAACAATGACATTCACTGATGTAAAAGTTTTTCAATTTATAAGCGTAATTACGCCACAAATTAAATACATTTTAGATTAATTTTATACTAAGTATTTACCATTATCAGACGATATGTATTAAGCGGTATTTTATTCAGTTAATGTTAGTATAATGAATTGCAATAATTTATGAAGCGTATGAAAAGACAATTTAGCATAAACGCAGCCAACTAGCTGGAAATTTAAATCGCTGTGTCCGGCGGGCGAGCGGACTTACACGAGGCCAGCGGATAGTCGCGGTGTGTTATGGTCCAGTTCGCCTAGAGGCTGCAAGATGACGAGATCGCCTCTCGTGACGTCTTGCAGGCTAATGAATGATGCAGCTGCCCAGGGGTGGGCAAGGCGAGGTCTCCACACACACTCTCTCTCTCTCGCTCTCTTCGTGCCGAGCTGTATGTAGTCTGTCTCGCTTACCTACTAATTATACACAGCTGTGTTGGCTGTTCTGTATAAAGCTGTTTCCATGAAAACAAGCCATGCGAAAATAATTCAGTACAGTCATTTGGGGTGACTATGTACCGGCGTAGGGTACTTTGTATATATATTTTTTTTAATATAAAAAGGTTTGGTGACCTGCAATTGCAACACGTACTGAGCTATCAAGTCTTCAATAAGGAACACAATAATACGTAGGAATTGTCTAATAACCTTAGTTTGAAATTAAATTATGCTGGTATTACATATTTATCCTCGCTGGTAAGATATTTTATTATTATAATTTAGTGGTACTGTCTCAGATTTGTCAACATTGTTAAATTTATTATTTGTTTCTTCTAATGCACTTAACTGCACCAGTCATATGTGTTGTTTATCTCATTCTTGTTTGTTAAATAACGTACCGATAATGTTTGCTGTAAGCTGCAAGTATGTTCCAGGATTTATATTTGCTTTCATTTAAGTTTTGTCTTAGCTGTCAACTTATTTTAACTGCGTCAATTTTGTATATTTAGTTACTATTTTGTATTGTTTATAGTTGCATTTCAACTTATTTTGTTACTACCTATGTGCATGTGATATTGGTTTTCAATTGGTTAAGTGTAAGAGAAGGCATTTTAACCTTAACTTCTCCAAGAAAATGAAAGACGAAATAAATAAATGAGTAACGTCACCCCAAAAGGCTGTATTGCGTATTTATCTAATTTCCAGAACGTGAAGCAGTAATGATTTATTATCCTTCTATTAATTTATTTGATGTAGTTAAAGCATGACTGCGTTTTCTTCCACTAAACCACACGCTGACAACTGCATCAATATATAAAAACAAAATCATTACAGATAATAGTTGTAATAATTAAATTTTCTTAGCATAAATGCTAATAATTATGAAGAAAACATTATACAAAAAACACAGATACATATTCACACACAAATACAATCATGAAATGTTATCTGTTAGTAAATCTCTAGTATTAATTTTAAATGTTGCGAGGGACTTTACTTGGGTAAATCGCTGTTCTAAACTGTTCCGAAGGTGGCAGCCGTTAACAGAGAAAGAACGGGAACAAAAATTGATTCTGAGTTGTGGAACTCTTGCTCTACGGGATTTATCTCATTGTTCCGTTTGTCATGGTGGTGTAATATCGTGTGTAAGGTCGATGTTATGGGTTTGTGGGCTAGGGTCCTGCGCATCTAGGGTTGCCACAGCAGTGTTACCCAAAAAAAATGGACATATACTTGTTCAAAGCATTAAAAAAGAGGACATTTAAAAAACTCGAAGTACAACATAAATATGTTTTAATGTAAATGCATAAATTAGTTACTTTATTATCTTGTAGTTTAATAGAGTAAATTCTAAAAAAAAAAGACATAATTTCTATAAATAAACTCCAAGTATGTTAGCACTACAAAATAAAACACAGAATGAAATAGTATTCACATAGGCTGACAATCTCACTTTCTGTAAAAAAAAAAAAAAATATGTATAACAAATGAACAACGTAATATTTCCACCGACCGGACAGTTTGCGAGGCGTTGAAAAGAGGACGTGTCCGGGTAAACGAGGACGTCTGGTAACCCCAGAAAATCATGTTAGGCCGACCTGTACTCTGCTCCCTGTGACAATACCACCACTTCTCCGCGATAGTTTACAACATGTATTTGAATAACGTGCCTAAATTAAATCACAGCGTTTATGGGCTGATAGAGATGCTGGAAATCCTACTAATAAAATGTTTGGAATGGTTATCTAATATTTCTTATTATTATTTTCTGTTGAAGTTATGCAAAAAAAAAACTCCGGTGGACAGCAGGTATTGATACGTGCTTGCGCAAAGTGTGCCTAATCACATAGGCGAGTGAAACTGGCATGACGCGTTAATTCTAGTCGCCTTCGTGATTTAGCAAGTAAAATTTAAATTATTGGTTAACCATTTCGAACATTTTGTTTTTATGGTTTCTTGTTTTCATTAACCCTTAAAAGCTGTAGTTATAATTCTCGGCATGTTGCTCAAATACATATGTTGTGTGCTCAGCCGGCACTATATGGCCTACCACGCCTGTCGTGGGCTCTAAAAGACGAGATGAGGAAGTGAAAGTAATTTGCTTTTTTTTTCTCTCATATATATATCCGACAGTTTCAGCTCAAATATTTAAAAATAATAACTCGTTATTGTTCTCTGGGAATACCAAAACATCTCAGGTCCGCAATTGACGCAGTGGCTTAAGCACTCGCCTTCCACCAAGACGATCTGGGTTCGATGCCCAGCGGGCTCGGTTCACGGATTTTTTCATGTGGGAATCGTGCCGGACGATGCCGCTGGTCGACGGGTTTGCTTGGTGATCTCCTGTTTTCCCCGCCGCCTCATTCCAGCGCTGCTCCATACTCGCATAATGTCGCCCCTCACCAGCGCTAAAGACCTAGATGTTAAGTGCTGACCAAAATATCTTCACCAAAACGTATCGCTATCTTCTGACTCTACATCACGGGGACACTCTCAGATGTCAAATTTCATTGCGTATACATGAAAAAGATGTTCTTATATATTCAGAAGTAGCCTATCGAAAACTATAGTTTTTGCGTGCGACAGACTGTAGCAACATGGCCTATCTTCGTTAGTTTTTGCCGTGTCAAGTTCCTGCCTTGCTACCATTGCTGTTTTTTCAAACTTCAAGCTTTTATAAATTCTAGCCAGGACCTGTGCGCACATCTTACGTTAACTTTCCTTTATCGTCTCCACGATATGCTTTTCTGACATGTTTGTATTCTTCTGTCACATTACAACAGACATTGCAATGAACCTATTACCGGTTACTTTTTGTCAATTAATAAACGTATAAACGCGAATGTTATACTAATTTTTTATTCTTTACTTTATTCTGCTTGAGATAAGGAAATTACATAGATAAATATATTCACTGTCCATAGATCAACGTAATATAACTTTCGTATATTAAATTATGTTACATTTGTACTATTGTAAAACGACAGCACGTTGGGTTCGCATTCAGGACGACCTGGATTCGAATCTCGGGTCTCGCCATATTGATTTAGATTTTCCATGAAAATATCAAAATCGCTTCGGATGAGTTCTGGGGTGGTTACGACTTAACAATGACCATGGCATATTCAACCCCCCCCCCCCCGCAGTTGAAAGCTGTTAAACCATCTCAACTAGGCGTTAAGTACATGTACGTGAATTAATATGATTGTACGTAATATAGAACATACAAACGTAAAAATTTGAAATCCCGCCAGTTTCTCATGCAGCATGTCAACCACAGTATGCACGTTAAAATATTTGCAGAAGAATCTAGGAAATGTTTGACATTGTTTTAAAACTACTCGCTCTGATATGTTTATTTACATTACAGCAAGAGAGCCATTACATATTCGTGTGGTACTTGATTGGAGCAGGAATACTAGTCGTTATGTCCACGGCGAAAGAATAGATACATTATGTGTGTTGTTACATTAACTGTGAACTTAATTTACGTATAGGATTTAGTATCTTAATCTATGATCAACCTTCGATCACTGGGGACTGCGTGTGTGAATTGAATTGTAAGCAGGTGAAATAACTGTACAGTTGATAGCAGTAAACATTTAGCGTCAATGCTTATATGGTAGACAATGGATGTGGGCTAAACAGGGGGTTCCCCAACCGCTTTGTGACGTGGCCAGAATTCCAGGGCTGCAGCGATAAAAAAAAATCTTCGCTCAGTTTGTTGCCCCGGAGTGTGTGTTGGTGTATAGGATGTCCACTGTAGGGGTTTATTATTTTGAGAGGATATGTGATCATTCACAGTGCGAGCTCTTGTAAGCTAGGATACGAACGTCAGGCGACTGTTTAAATGTAAATTATATAGTATATATTGTGAATTGCGAAAATTTTGGATATTTTCATTGGAAACATTGGTAAGAAATACGTGGAAAACTCCAAAGCTTATGTATATTTGACACGTAGTGTATACAGATGAGGACTCATGAATTACGCTTCAAATCTTGTGCCTGTTCGTAAGGCAATAGCACCTTACGTTTAGCCAACGGCGTTACTGAATGTATTTTAATGACGACCGTTATGCGGATATGCGTAATAAACGCCACCAATCAGCCTATGTTCCTAAAAAAAGTATTATCGGCTGGTTTTGTGAGTTAATGAAGATGAAAAGAGTCTTAGCAGTTCTGTCTGGCCCGTACAAAAATATGGTTGACGTGAGATTAAGGAGCCTCCCTAGATAAGCAGCGTTTGTGCGTGTGTGTGGCAAGTGCGGTAAGGTTGTCGTTGACCGACGTATGTAATGTATTATCGCCTCTCCGCGCAAGCTACTCAGCTGGCGTGCAGTGCTTTACTGTTGTCCTTTTTCTTATGGGACTAAGCGGTGACATCATTATTTTATTTGTGAGCATCATAGTTCAAAGCCTTCTATAGTTGTGTTTTTCGAATCCGTTTGTTGATTTTACAGATAGGGCAGTTTGGAAAGAATATTTCTGGACATTTTTTTTGGGACCGAAAATGAGTTTGTAATAAACGTGCCGAATTTTTAAAACTATAGCGACATAGTACGAAGTGTGTTCGTTCTTTAGATGTAGAAATATTATTCGCGTTAAATAGTTTCGTCAGGAAAACGAAAGTCTTAACTCGTTGCAACTCATTTGGAAGCGTAGGTAAGGAGGCCCGGCCCCTTAACCTTCTTTAATGCGTAGTAGCTGATTACAGCACTAAGTGGGCGTGGTAGAATAGGCAATTGAACTTTTTTACGTTGTCGTATCTTATAACTTGTTAGTTCTTTTATATGGATGCATTAATTTCTTTGTGTAGTTTTAATAACGTAAGCCTGTAAATTATACATTGTAAAATATGCATAAATCTAGCTTTTCCTGCATTTAGTCAGTATTTTATAGGTAGCTAGTAGGACTTGTCTAGTCAACGCAAATTATTGAAGAAGCCGTTATTAAAACTTGCGTAACTGTATATGTGAGCTGGTGCAGCCTGACCAGAGAAATCGCAGTAGGAGTGGCTCGACGAGTATGCGACCTTATACTGGAGTTGAGACTACTGTTGCCAACTGTCGAGAAAAATGTTCTGCTGGAAACGTGCACAAAAACTACTAAAATAATTTTATACATTGTGCTGTAACTTAGGCCCTACACAATGCCTAGACTATCATTTTAACCATACATGGTCAGTGCAACACGAAAAAGATTCAACCCATACTTCTATTAATATGCAATAAACTATTATTCATGTCTAGAGGTATTTGAGAAACCTGTTTAACACATAACCTTGAATGTAAATATCGTGCAGATTTTTAAGTTAACCGTAACACAAAATCACTTTGTGGGGATTCACTGTAATGCAATGTTGTTTGGTTTGTCGATTTGATGATTGATTTTTTTTGTATAATATTGTAACTCGGGAACGTAAATTTTCGTGATCATTTTTTTGTACCACTGCATTGCCGTACACGCACCTGGATCATCCTGTAATATGAGACATCAAATGTAAAAGTAATGAGAGATAGTGTGTCTATGCAGTTCATGGACTTTAGTTTAAATTTTTATGTACATTTTAATTCTACGTTGGATAATTGTTTGTAGTTTTTTGTGTGTTTTCAAGTTTTTGTGCTTCTCAGAGTTTTGTTTATTGTGGCTGGTTACCGAAGTTAAATGGTTACCACACTGAGAAAAAAAATTGTTGGTGCAAACAAAATCTGTTTGAATCAACCAAATCATATGTTTATATAGGGGCAATTAGATATTTGTATGCTCGTACTAGATTATTTTGATCCCTGGATTTGTTTGAGGCAGATGGCTGAATTTTGTAAACAGTACAAGATATTTAGCTGATAAAATATTTTATTGGACATAATAAATGCACATGCAGTATTTTAAGAACTAAAAAAATATTTTTTGTAAACTTGAAAAATTTCAGAAATTAAAAAAAAAAAAAAAAAAAAAAAAGCTTGGATAGGCCGGAATAAGATCCTTTAACCACCTCTTTCTATTCATGACCTAACCAACTGAGCTGCGAGTGCTTCGATGACGATGGGGGTTTGTTATTTGTATAGGAATAGAATTTTTTTTACGATGGTACTGCTGTATGTTCAAACATGTTTGTCTTCCGTCTGCGAGAAGGTAAACGACGTCAAATAATATTATTAAAATAATCGCTGTCCGTCACAGCATAAAGAACGAGACGTGCGGCTGTGGTGTTTTTCAATTTTATAGCATTTTCTTCTAAGATCAATCGAATTACTCACTTTGAAAATGTTATAACTAAAACTAAGATCCTTTAATTACGCTGATTAACAGTTTAGACGCCCTACTTGTCGCACAAACGTATATTTTGAAAGTCGAGGTATACAGTGTTCGCCATCTTATCGCTCACGCACGCCAGACTGCCACATTCCACTTGCCAACCAAATGGATACAGTTTCGCCAACAAAATCGTTTAGTCCATTGAAAAAAAAAAACTGTTAGTTCAAAGCACATCACTTATAACAATACTATTTTGTTGACAAGTTGTAACGAGTTGTTTGTTTACACAAAATATTTATTCGACGTCCTATAGCAACCAAACATATTAGGTTTGGCCCAAACAAAGTGCGGGCGAGGGAAATAATTAAATTTGTTTGGAGGACTCAAGGCTTGGTCTTACCAACAAAATATTGTTTAGCTAAAGCAAACCTGACCCAAACAAATATATTTAGTACAATTTCTCTCAGTGCATATAAATAAGCGAGCTAATGCAATTACATTAGTAACAATACAGTCATCGATGTATAAAATAATTTATTTACGAGTATAATTAACCACAAATT
>PNEQ01089819.1:17617-72900 GCA_003012365.1 Medauroidea extradentata
CCCCCCCCCCCCACCTGGTGACTGCAAGTGTAAGAGTTTAAGGGGATCAGTACCTGCCATCTTTGAATTCTTCAATTTTCGTTGTAAGAATCGTACATTGAGATTTATTAAAAATTCTCCGTCTGATATGGCACATATATTAAATTCTTAAGGGTTTCCAAACTGTCACACATTCACTACCTTTCTTAGTTTTTGACTAGTAACCTTCCGGAGGATGAAAACCTTATTTTCTGCAGATGGTCACGGGTATAGTATAAGTAATAGTAGTCGGACAATGCCAACTTACAATGTAAGAAACTATTCTCCCTGCCTTGTCGAAGCATAACACATTATAGAAAATGTGTAAGCCAATTTAAATGTAGAAATGTCCATTATTTCTAAATGACGGATACTGATCTGCCCTTACGTAGGCCTATAAGTTGGCAAGAGTGTCGGCAAGGCATGGCAGAGGGAGGCTGTGGTGGACCACGCCGCGTGTGGCGCCATGCCCGCCCACCCCTGTCTTGACTGCAGTCTGCAGACCGAGACAAAGAGCGCTCTGTGCTACACGCCACACACCATGAGCAGCACGTGCTTCCCGGCGCCCTGCCCTGCCCAGCATAATCTCTCTCCCTATAGGTCTGCTCGCGAAAATGCCGTGCCGACTTGTGAGGTACACACCATCCTTAATTCAGTATAGAATTCCGTACCAAATGCTGTGCAAGTAGCACTGCGACAGTGTGTACCATAACTACGCTGGTTCCTGACAGAATTCACACGCTTGCGCAATGCACACTTACAGCTATGGCGCATGTGAAGTACGCAAGCAGGATCGCCATTGTGTTTTGAATAGAAATAAAATTCTTGTTTCCTGCCAAACGATGGCTAAATAATACAAGATTGTGTAACTTATTTGAGAGTCACATGCGTGTCTTGTTTGTGAAATAGTTTTCGGGAATACTGCAGTAATACTTTATGGATTATTGCAACCAACATCACAAAACCGAAATATGTTAGTAAACAGTGATAGTGTGTACCCAACATAGAAGTTTTGCTACATAATTCTGGTATAAAATCGCTATCGATGTTTGTGAGCAGAAATAAATAAGTAATTGAGTAGAAAATATAGGATAGCGTGTACCGGACTTAAGCACTCGCATGTGTTTAAGTATGTTATAAACAAAACTATTCAAAGGGCTCAATGTCTGTGGGACCTTGGTGTACTATTCTATATTATACTTACATCACCATGCTGACATGAAAACAGGTTCTCTGCAGCTAGTCCAGTATCTATACTCGTGTCTTTACTATGTTTTGGTCCGATATAAGCAGCGTTATGTGGTAGTTCACGACGCGAGAATAATTTTGCCCACCACGTCGCAGCAGTACTGTTAGGCAAGGACACGGAACTGGGCGCGTTTGGCAATGCGGAGGCGGGTCCGACTCTCGTTACGTCGGTCAATGTTTGTTCTAACCCGGGAGGCAGCAGTAGGGATGGCCGTCCCCAGTTGTTCCTACAGACAACTCTGGAGTACATTTCAATAAACCTTCCCAGTGTATTTTATGTTGAGAGTGTTGTTTTGGCTTTCTTTGGAGTGTGCAGTGGCGAAACTTTTTTTCCCTAACCATCATGTAAAATATATCCCTCCTCCCTCTCGAAAAACGAATCTAATTTTCTTTGTCTCAGTCTAAATTAATGTTTTTATTTTGCATTTGATAACAAACAAAACTTATTACAGTTTACTAATATACTTTTCCCATATCAAATATACCTGCATATTGTTTCTGATACTGTCAGCTAAGTAATTCCACCATAGTTAAATGGATTTGTTTCAGTCGGTTGTCCAACGCAAGGACACGACGCCGGCAGTGTTATATAATAAATGCAGTACAATAATAGGGACGTACTTACCCAGGAAACGTAATAATCATGAACAATATGTAAGGTACGTTAGAATATTAAGTCGAAATTCAAATTACAACGCCTACGGAATAATAGTAATCCTTACGGAATGTTAAATGTCTAATATTTTAAATTGTAAATGACGTAAAGCGACGTCGGTACATACACATGCCTCCTCGCGTAATATCTACGAAGGGAAACGAAATCATCATGTCATGCCAGTTCCATTCGCCTTCGTGCTATGAAACATTTTGTGCGAGAAAGTATGCGGTCTGCCATTGCTGGTTTGCGTAACTTTGGCATAAAACTAACATTAATAGATTACCTTTTCGAAAATGTTGTTGCTAGCGTGTATTTACCCTTTTAGCCCGTATGTTTGTATTTCGACACGACGTACATAATCGTAACCCGTGTTCGTGTTTAGGAAACAAACTCGGGCATGTGATTCGTAACCAGAAAAACGTGTACTCATCCAGCCACAGCGTTGCTAATACTGTATTTTCTTCCCTTGCGTTTTGCGTGGAAACGTGGTGGTAGGGTGTTAAAATAAGGGGGGAGGGTGTTATATAGTATTGCAAATAAACATGGCTACTGGATGTTTTGATTTTCGCTTACTACAACGTCCTGATTAATCCGACCTGAAAGTCATAATTTATTCTTGTGTTTCTCACGACACGGCATGTACATTTTGACTTCCCAAGCTGTTTAGACCTTGAAGAAGCCTACTGCAATGCGAGGCCAGACGTGTGTTGCTAGTACAAAAATGGCGCAGGTTCTAGCCCGGAAGCAAGTCGATATACTCTACAAGACACGACCACAAAGCTTCAGTCATAAAACGTTTTAGTTGTAAGTTATGAAGGAAAAGTAGGTCAGTTCAAGATAGCCACATGTAAGCCAGTGTTTGCCAGATGGAGAAGTTTAAATTCCAATACCAGGTTGACAAAATATCTGGCATTCTTCATAAAAGTTTAGTACACTGGTATAAATATATTTTACGGCTTGCTTTTTACTATTGTTACAAGTTTTATGATATACGGTACCAAATTAATTGCAAGTTACTTTCAAGACCTAATTATTATTTTACTGTAAGACATACTTTCCAATTGCTTGTAAAACATCGTAGCTGTGAAAATTTAGAAAAAGTGTTAATGATTCATAGACATTACTCTATACTAAATTAAATGTGTGAAAACATACAGTATTCTAATTTTAATAAAATTAAGTACCAATGGGAGGACAATAATCCCCTCTAGATTATTGCCCTCATCCATGTTTAGTCTTTTCCGGTGATAAAAAAAGGCTGCAGCACAGTCAAAAATAGTTTTAAAATGATTTTAAAGGTTTTTTAATATAAAACTTACTGTAAGCGGGTTTAGTTTTGACATGTGGGGTGACTTTTATACCATTTTTATTTTATGTATGTCAACTATTTATTCATTAAATTCCATGTAGACACTTATCATTTAGAATTTATTGAAAGTAAATTTTTTTACTCAGAGCTGCCATATATGCGGAAAAAAATCTATTGTCCCAAAGCAACCCCGTGTGTTCAAAGTCACCCCCACGCGCGGTATTTTAATAGTTAATAGTAATTTCAATTATTTTCAGCGCAATGTTAAATTTGCAAATGTTTTGTTGCAATAAAAATTCTGGTATTTTTGCGTACCAAGATAGAAGGAAAATCAAGAGCCTGGTAGCAAGGGACGAAATGTGGTGCAAGTACCATGATTGTGGTACGTGTGGCAACATTGAAGTGAGCGCAGATGGATATGTAGGCCACGCGTAGAGGCAGAGAGCTGCGCGCTATCGAGCCCAGCCTCCCACCAGTAAACACGATAGCAGGAAGAACACGCAGTTTTCGCGCCTTACGGCTTCCGGCTCCTGCTATCTGCTGCCGTAAACAGCGCTCCAGCCTCTGGCAGGATGTCGCCGGCCCGGCTTCCGCGAGC
The DNA here is from genome assembly GCA_003012365.1 of Medauroidea extradentata. NCBI lineage: Eukaryota > Metazoa > Arthropoda > Insecta > Phasmatodea > Phasmatidae > Medauroidea > Medauroidea extradentata. Next base: position 21,449 of record PNEQ01089819.1, read on the forward strand.
TGTCCGTGCCACCACTCGCGACAGCGCAGCGCTCAGACTTCTGCAAGAATACTACCCGCAGTCGTCGACATTGTCGCTGCAACACTCGCAGCTCGCCTGTCCATTCGCTCCTCCCACTAGCCACGATTGGCCACTATTAAGGCGCCCGCCTGGTGGCCGTGTATTAATGTGAGTGAGGCACGACTCCAAGGGCGATGTTGACCGGCTCATCTGGCGCGGTATCGCCTCTACCGCAAGACACTGAAACTGCTTGCAGTGGTATCGTAGATCACTCGCCTGACTGATACTTTCAGTGGTGACCCCATCTTTTTATTGGTGGAAAGATTTAAGTAAAAGTCCAATACACCTCTCTATTGTAGTTTCACGAGAATCCCTTCAGTAGTTGTTTAGATATAGTAGATTGAAAAGGTCGTTTTTAGTCATTTTGAGGTGCTCTGGAATGTTCTTTCTAATTAACGTGATGTTTTAAAACTACTATTCCGAGGTCGTTTGAAGTGTTTGTTCTTTTCGGAAATCCACACATTAGAGACACGTTGAGAAGTTTCTTAGATAAAGTCGTTCTGCTAGCACGCTGCAGCACTGGTTACAAGGCAGGCAGGCGGACGCCGTAAGAGCTACGCCAGCAGTACCCTAGGTCTGGTGTCACAACTCAAGTGGTACTTTTAGGGTAAAATTCCAGGCTGGACTCAACTTGGACTGGAGTCGATACGGAACGGAACGAATGAGAAGTCAAGTGCTCAAGAACTGAAAATGTGTTTACAGTAAAAGTTTCAATCCATATTGACATCTAATACAGGGACGTCATTTCAGGTTCGTTGGCGGGGGTGGGTGGGGAGAGGGGGGAAGATTTTTTTTCGGTGACAGTAACCTTGTTGCATCTTTTTTTTATTAATTAACCATGTATAAATTAGAAACTTTAATAATAAAACTTCGATTTTATGTGCTTACGTTAGCGTTATTTAAATAACAAAATACACCTAACAAAAATTATACACTTATCCTTTTAAATCCAGGGGCTTATTTCCCCGCCCTGCCACTTCTAAATGACTCCCCTGCATCTAAACATGAGTTTAATCTAGACCGAATTTTGTGTAGACACACATTTTTGGCAACCGTTGAACTACAGAACAAATGACTGACGAAAATCAAAGAGGAAAACATGTGTTATATATTTTATATTAAATTAACTGTCAGACTATTTATTTTGATCTTCCCATTATTTTTATAACATGAAACACTTTTATTCAGCTAACTCAGAACGATTCTAACGTCTTGGCTAGCCAAAGTACAAACGATTCAAAATGGTGATCGCTTCATCTTCGTTCAGTTCAAATCCTATTGATGTTTAAAGTAAATGTTTCCGTCTGGTTTCTACATTTCAGTTCATTACACACTCCACTTTTACTTCAGTCCATTAGGAGCGTGTTTAAAATTAAATTTGAATCGGGAAACTCGAAACGTAGCCTACTAAATGTCTACAGCTATGTGAAAATAGTTGCAAAGCCCAAAATACTAGTTTTCAAGATAAACATATTTCTGATGGATATGGGGAATGGGATTCATACTTCATTTCTGACGTTATCAAAATCATAGTCGCCGACTTTTTGTTTCATGGCAATTTTTTACAAATAACTAAAAGTGTGTAACGTCATATGTTACAAATCATAAATTAAACAATTTACCTTAAGTTGAAAATAAATATCACAAGCTGGGTTAAGTGACCGATTTCTGCTGCTATAAAAGAAATACATTTCTATAGAAGTAATCAACCCCATTTTTTTTTAGTGCAGAAATGTTAGCGTGTGGACATAGGAGATGGGATAGGAGGAAAAACTTATCTTGACGAGTTTTTGTTTTACTCATTCTAGGTTTTTTAGGACCACATTATAAATGAAATACCACTGAAAGCAATAATTTGCCATTTTAAAATCCTTTTATTGTGCTTAGATAATTTATAGTGATTAAATTTGGAATATGTTGTAAAGTAGTGTTTAATAATGTATACAGATCAGTTTTTACTGAATTGTATGGTATGGTGTGTAAATATAAAACTAATGGTGAGCAAGTGGTAAACGGGAGGAGATGCAACCAGCAGTCCACAGCGCAGACGGAGAGTATACAGTTGTTACCGCTAGACGTCTCTGTCAGCACCGCACAGTCTGCAGCGTGGCTCGTAAAACCTTGCCAGACGTCTTGGCACAACACCGTCTCTCGTTGAACCTCGCCGCGGTCTAGTCTCCCTCTCGCCTTGCCACCCCAACTAATCTGCGAGCACGTGCTTCACGACCGCTCGCGAATTTACGACGCTGGCACAACATTGTTGACATTTATTTGTTTGAGTGTCGCCGGGTGACGTCATGGACCACATCTGCAGCCGGGCCGGCAGCTAGCCATAACACGGCGCCGAGGCCGCCGCTACATGCAGCTGCCGAGGTCGCCTCATCAGTGTGAGCAGCCTCCGTCACGTCGAAATTTTAACTAAAACGTAACTTGAAAGTCGATTTTCAAGGTAGCATTACTCCCACAATTTTCACTTTAGGGACCAATTGAAAACACATTTTCGACATGGTTTTCTGTGAGCTATGACCACACGAAACTAACACATTCCATTCTTGACACAGACTGTATATGCATACAAGCGTCCCTAGACCTTTCATTCAAGTGCGAGTAAACTTTGAGTCCGAGAGTTTTCGTGCGTGCGCCCACGAAGGTTTCTGTCAGGAAAAAAAAAAATATAAGGAGAGTGGGCGCAAAATGGGGTAGAGTAGAGGGGCATAACGGGTTACCCGAACAATATTGGGAAAAAAAAAAAAAAAAAAAAAAAAAAAAAAAAAAAAAAAAAAAAAAAAAAAAAAAAAAAAAAAAAAAAAAAAAAAAAAAAAAAAAAAACCTTAAGAAAGTTTTACGGGGAGGGTGAAGAGGTGGAAAACCTAGGTGCTTCAATGGGCAGAAAAATTGTAAAAAAAAATTTTTTTCTTTCTCAAAGTTTTTCCAAATTAATGACGAGTAACCAAATTTGGCACCATTTAGCACTTTTCAAAACAATTTTTGTTTCAGACATATCTTACTAAAGCTCGCGAAGAAAGTCGCGTGTGACTGGTAAAAATAATTTAAAATATTCGTAATTATAAAACGAGAAATCTGCGCTTTGACATTCACATTGGCTTGGATTTAAGCACAAATGTAGATATCTGGTTTCACAGAATTATTGTTGATGCATTCCCAAGCGAATTCTGTATTTGTTGCGTTCTCCCCGCCCCCTCCCCTTTCACACACACACACTCCCACACACAAATGACCACTCAATTTTATTAAATTTTTAGTAAAGCTACGCCTATTATCCTGGTCATCGTCAAGGTTACATAGAATGAAAGACGTAAATTTAAATTCCATATTTTTTTCTTCATTTATTTGCAAACTTATGAGTATTAACAATAAAACATCATCGAAAACTTTCGTTTCTTGTTTTTCATTCTGTCCATCGCCGTGCGCTTTGTAGTGTCTTAAAACGCTTTACTAAAAAACCACTCCGTGAGTGGACATATCATTTGTTTACGAATGGCTGTAAGAACGTGCCTGTAAAGTTTTTAACGAGTTTTTCGGGAGAATGGAAATGGCTCAAATGGGCATTGTCAGTGTTTTGTATAGAAACGTTTGGGTTGTATTTTATCATCCGTTCATGCTTTGTCCAACCATCCGGCTATAAAAATTCTGGGTGACGGCGTAAAGATCGTGTTTCGACTAGTCGCCGACAGGAAGTTGAGTGTCTATACTCTGTCCACTCTAAGGTTGCAGCAGAAATAAACAATTGAAACGAAATAAATCAAAGCAAAATTAATTATATCTTGATTCCTTACATTGTGATTTTGACGTAGCATAGTTACCTTGCATTTTTTCAACATTTCAAATGAAATGTACGCTGTGCGAAAAAAGTTATTGACATTCACTTGGATGAATTAGCTGCAACCTTAGAATGGATAGAGTATAATGCGTCGGTTGTTGAGCCAGGAGGGGGAGGGGGTGAGTGAACAAGTGTGGTCGTACTTCGTTATAATCAAGGCTTGGTTTCAGTCATAATTGTTAATAATTATATTCTATTATTATTTTTTAATTCCGATAGTAATACCGAAAAATATGTTTACCTTGCGGTACAGTAGACATTGTGATGTAGCTGCTTACGTATAGTTACGCCGCAGTCAGTCGGACAAAATTTTTTTATATTCGTAATTTGTCTGGTTGCAACCTTATTGTATATAATTAACACAATCACAATGTCTGTACTGTGGCGCTAAGTACCCTAAATACAATTTGAGGTTTAAGGGGCCTGCCTACCTTCGTTTCAAATTTCTTGCAGCGAGGTAAGATCATTCTTTTTGTGACGAAACCATTTAACGCCCATTATATTTGTACACCTACGAAAATAACACACTCTTCAAACTATGTTGTTATAGTTTTAACAATTCGGCACGTTTATCAGAAACATTTTTTTTTTCTGTTTCCTCAAAATGGCCAAAAATGGCATTTCCAGACTGCCGTATTTGGAAAAATAACTACCAGATTCGAAAAACAGAACTATAGAAACAAGCGTTGGACGTTGAACTATGTTGTCTGCAAATAAAGTATTGTGGTCACCCCTTAAAGTCGCATAGTAAAAATAATAATTGTAAAGTACTGGACTCCAGCTAAGTGGCTTGCGCGGAGAGGCGATAATTAGAGATGGTGACATTTCGCGAATTCAATGACCTGCATGTTAGAATCAAATATCCTATGCATACTCAAGCCCTGTCTGTTCGTTCATTATCTGCTGTTCCACTGAGTAGCAGTTAGTGGACAAATGGTCGGGACTTGAGTATGCATAGGATACTTGATTCTAACACGCAGGTCATTGCATTCGCGAAATGTCACCATCTCTAGCGATTATGCATTACATACGTCGGTCAACGGCGACCTTAAGGGAGAGTGTTAGACAATTTACTGTACTTTCAATTTTTTGAGCCATAACGTTAATTCAAATTGTTTTATCAAAATTTTCTCTCTGACAATGCATAGCATATATTGTTGGTCAACTGCTTGACATGGAATCTTTCATTAATTTGTCATGCAGAGTCATTACAAGATAATTATAGGTTAATTTTTAAGAATTATCTTGCAATGTTTGTGCAAGACAAATTAATAAATAGTTCGTTATTATTTATGTCGAACAGTTTACCAAGAATATATCCTATGCTTTGTTGAAAAGAAAATTTTGATAACACAATTTCAATACATTTTATGACTCAAAAACTGAAAATACAGTAAAATTTTCTAATGCTCCGCCTTAATCGGCGATTTAACACTTTTCTTCTCTGAATGTAAAAAACCTAAAAATAAAATAATCCAATATTGCGACTGAAACCGAATCTTTAATGCGGATAGACTAGGCAGGACAAAATGTCGGCTCGGGCGTTCAGAAAGTAACCCGAGTGAAGTTTTCAAGCGTTCAGTTAGTCACGAGAGTGACTTCTAGATCTGTTTTTTTTTCAACACATCTCATTTACTTTTTGCTTAACGAAATAAACACAATGCTAATAACCACAATGCTAATATACTAACTTAGACAAAGGCATTCCAGTGGTCAGAAGGTGCCAAGGTTAATCCTGTCGTGACTGTGAGGTAATTTTCTGTACAGGGCTACAAACCCACCACGAGTCCTTTTAAATGGCAGATGATGGGGTAGTTTTTTTCTCCCGGGATTTAACTTCCTATAATTTGTTTTGGTTCACTCCAAACATATTATTTAGTGGTTGTATTTCCATTTGTGGAGAAGGTAATGTAATAGTGTGACGTAATTTAGTAACGTGTATATGTAACAAGCTCTATTATGTTAGTTAAGTAATGACAATATTTTGTAAAATAATGTTACTTATTTAGTAATAAGGCAACTCGATTATGCCGTTTGAGAGGTCCTCCTGGTCCTGATCTTGTCAGCTTAAATGAAAGACAAATAATTGAGTGATAAATAAAGGTAGGAGGTACTGGGGAGTGATGGAGGCGGATGTACGAGGTCGACGATGACGGAGTGGGTGTAAGTAGAGGCCGGCACGACCAGACGACAGCTGACGGAGTCGTGCGAGACGGGCCAAGTGTGGAAGGTTGCTCCACCCACGCTCACGCGCCCAGGGGCCGCGCCCCAGTGTCAAGGGCGCCGTGGCGGGACCGTTACCACAGGCCATCCGCAGTCTGCCCACGACGACCCGTTGTTAGCGGCTCTCGACCTCCCGCTGCTGACCACACCTCCGTCATCGACACGTTCACGGTCATCTGGTGTCGCCCTGCTGGCTCCTGGTGTACAGGCTGATCGTTATATAATACTACCAGAGCTAAACAATCCTCGGCCTTGGTTGATCAGTGCAATGAGCCGTGGAACAATGGTGTTTCTTTACCACAGCATCATAAATGTTCCATACTTTTGTCAGCATTTCCGGTGTTACTGTTTATATGGTGTCCGTAATTGTTTTGAGGTCAATAGTGGTGGACGGAACACGTGATATTTTATGTTCCCTCACAAAAAAGAAAAATCACACTGTGTAGTGTCATTTTTTCAGAGAAAAAGGGGGGGGGGGGGGCGGCCCCGCGACCAACAGGTATCCGTGAACAGCAAGACTCATCATCCTGCTGGGAAAAGTTCCACGGGCCATTTGGCTGGTCAACCAAGGTTGCAGGCTGTTCGGTTTGGTATTATACACATCCAAAGTTGGGGTATTATTTTCTGATCAGCATGAATATCCTTCTGGTCATCCGTGTGTGAGTTGGCTACAGTATCAACTGAAGACAATATTGTCCTACACGTCAAATAAATCGTAGCAGTGGAGTAGCAACGAATGTATGAAGGGCGTGGAGGTGATATGGGGGTGGTACGTTGAAAGCAATAGAGAATAAAATAAAAGAGGTAAATAGGGTAATATAACCCACTATAATTACGTAATTTTAGTTTCTGCAGTTTTGAACTTTGTGTAAAAAAAATTAGCGGTGATATATTGTTCACGCATAGCACAGATCGAAACAGTTATTACGAGTTTTTTATGCTCCCCCCCCCCTCCGTCTACAACAAACCAGACTTGAAGGTCATGGCCAGTTGCGGAAACACCTCTCCAGCTTAGGGAAGCGCATAAGTCTTTAGACGACTCCTTCCTGTACTTTCCGGCATAAATTTAAGGAACCCCCTCTTTCCTTCCTTTATTTTCCAAAATTTAGGAAGGGAGCAAATGTTTATGTGCTTCCCCATAAACATTTTCTGGGTCCTCTATAAACTTCATTTCATTGCTATCAAAGCGTAAATTATATTCTGTCTACATTATGAATGTTAGTTGAAGGTGAGTGTATGTGTGAACCAGAAATGCACTACAGTATTTTTTCTCTCATTTTGTGTTATAAATCTGGAACCCATTCCGTACTTTATATATAATAAAAGGGGGGGGGGGGTAATTTATGAAACCTACCTCCCCTAGCAGTAACATCACTGGTAGTAACCAATATAATACTTTCTCCTTGAATGTACCTCTTAGCAGCAGTGCTGAATTTATAATGGTTTTGATAAACTTCTAAATAAAATAAACATACAGTGAATCAAATTTGCTTCTTTGGCGTCTGATAATTCACCATCAAATTAATTTATCTTATAGCCGTTGTGGCATTCATGGTGCTAAATAGCCGCAGGCCGTACGTGTTTAATCATTTTCCTAATGTACGGTAGTAACCTCTTTCACCTACCTCGCTTGAAAATTTACGACGTTAAAGCCAACGAGTGTCTGATATGGACGTAAACATTATCAACCGGTCCCGCATTTGCTGTATATACGGGCATATTTTATAAACCGTGCACCTCACAACCAGCTTCAGTATTATCGCGTTGTGTGCTCGCTTGTATTAGTTGATGAAACTGTTAGAAACCGCTATTGGCCGTGTGGTTGTCACTCGCAGTGGAAAGTAGCTTTACTAAAGTTGTGTCGAGACAATGCGGAATCGAGTCGCTTATTTCGAACCATGTGCATACGATCATTATACCATGAAAGCAGTGGAAATTTGTGTTATGCCTGTGGATCAGTGATGAGTCATGTGTTAGGTCATACGATGTACCGTTTATGTTTGTAGGGGCCGCGATGGCCGAATGCTCAGACCGTTCACCTCCCATCAAGGCGATCCGGGTTCAATTCCCGGCGGGTTCGGTCTCCGGATTTTTTTTCTCACAGTATTATGATTGGTGTTGAAGTTACGATGATTTAAACTAATATTGTGTGTTTATCGTCACTGCGACCGTTTTGATGCGTCCTCACACTGGGTTCATTTACCTCTGATGAAGTGTCTTCCTTTTCTTTTTTTCCCCTTTGTATGTACACGAGTACTGTACAAAATTTCATACTGGTAGCCGGAAATGAAATATTTTTACGCAAACTCCACTGACTACTGGAACCAACATCAGTATAAAGTCTTGTGAATTTTGGCTAAACAATGTGGACGGTTCCGGCATTACTCATTTGCCTGTACATTGCTTGAGAAACGCATGGGGAAAACTACCTGTGTAATCAGTCTTTATCTTATTATAAACGATTCGCATACAAGTGCTATGGGGTAACCAAAAATGAATGGTTATATATATATATATATATATATATATATATATACTGTATATATATATATATATATATATATATAATATTAGTTTCACAAGTTACGTTCGGGTCTCATCTCACACGGTGGTTTTAACTACTAGACGAGGAACGGTTTTTTATTTTTTTTTTCTCTCGGAAATAAAATTTGAAGGTGAATGTGTTGCATGCCTGTCTAGACATGTTCGTATATACTTAGTTTGCGAGGGAGGTCACACATCGAAGACTCTTACGAACAAAAACTGGAGGGCACAGCTGTGTTGAGAAGTTTGTAGATGCTGAGAAGATACAACTACCCATAGGCAGTGACCTACTCTGCGGAAAACTCTTCGAACTTTGTTTTCTGTGCTGTGGTACTAGAGTTTTAAAAAAATGGGAAAGAAACTTTGAAAGTTTTCTCATTGTTGTTCTTGTGATTTTTGTGAGTTGTTAGTCGTTTCATTGCTGTTTGATTTTCACGTGTCTTTCACCCCGTAACGTGGAAACTGCATTCATAGACACGCTAAATACGGCACTTCTAAAACAACATAGTTAGTCTAAATAGCTTCCTAGTTTTATCATTTTGGCTAAGATGATTTCCATTCTTGTCAGGAATCTATACGTAGTTCATAGGCGCAACTAAGGGGGGAGAGGGGCACTAGGGCACGCACCCCCCCCCCCCCGCGCAAATAAATAACCAACCAAGGTCTTAAAAATTAAAATGAATTTAATATTTAATAATCAGCGATACTGTTATCAGTAGAATATTCAATGTTTAGCAATGAAAACTGCTAAAATACCACTATTTTGCACCTTGAAATCCGAAATTTTCTCGGGGGAGGACCCCCGGACCCCCCGCTTGAAGATGTGATGAGTGATCCTTTATAATATTCGCAGGACAGCCATCCTTCCCCGTCTGAAATTCATAAATTCTGACTACGTTGTTGATTACAGGTAGGGGTAGCTTGAGTACAACAGTATCCATAGTGCCCTCCCCAAATTTCCATTCTAGTTGCGCCTACCTATGACGTAGTTCCAAAGTTGTCGTACGTCGAGCTCCCATAGTTTTGTGTTTGGGTTAATTTCGTAGCGTCAAGTTATTTTTAGTATGCAGTAATGAATATTATAAAAGAAGAAAAAACATATTTTTGTGTAAGAGTCGTATTAATATTTGCTACGTATTCAGTGTACTCAAACGTACCTAAAATTCGTTATTTTTATCTGAAATAAGTGTAGCAAGTGTAAGGTATATGCCATCATATTAGGTATAAGAAACTAAATTTGGTAGATAAGTTACAGAAAATATAAGGATCGTCTGTTGAACGTTTATACAGTGCATTATGAATGTTGCAACGTAGGTGCAGTTTCAACTTGTTCGACCATTTGAAAATGTTCCGCAAAAACCCACAGTTTGTTACACGGATAGCAATGCGCATGTTGCTCTAGCCAGCAAGTAGAGCCAACAAAGATTAGATTTGTTAAATATTGGTTAAAATCAATGTCTAATATAATTATGTACACAAACAGCACTTATAGTCATCTTAGGGACATTTTTTTTACGTTCTATCTAGACGTGCCGGTTTTTTCGTATTATGTTACTACCGAAGATACCATCTTTACGATTTCTGGAAGAATAAACAATGAATAAATGAATGCATAAATGAATGGTCAGGGAGAATAGGACCTTGTAACGGATGTCGTATTTTATAATCAGCAACTATTTTCGGACTGATAACTGCTACATTACATGGAAATTTTACTAACCCGATAATCTCTGACTTTAATCTGTATTTCTATTTTTCAAATATATTGCTTTACTGTGGGATGCACAGAATCAATTTTAAAGTAATATATGCATGCATATTCATAATGATAAAAATTTAAATATTGAAAGTTAAATTTTATGTTATCCTTTTTGTTATGAATATTCGAACATTTCTTATCATTTAAAATTTTATTCAATTATTTTTTAACCTCTGTACGAATCAAGATTCGATAATTATCACATACATATGGTATGAAATTTTGCCCAAAAGTGAAAGAATTGAGCGCTGAAGCATATTTACAGGGTTTGTCAGCATATGTCGTTTAGCTTAGTAGAGAGTTTAATTTGTATTGCTTTCGTTTAGCAGCCATTCGATATTTTGTAATTCCGCCTTGTAACGAATACTGTTTCCCGTCTTCTCCCTCTCTCTCGCTCTCTGTTTAGTATTAACTTCGTAATGAAGAATACTGTTCAATGGAGCACATTCACCAAAATTTTCTGAGCAGGAAAATTTCGCTACAATGGCATTTTAAAGTAGTGTCTACCAAAGGTACGTGAAGCATAATATTTTTAGTATTGTTACTCTATTCAATGGAAGGGTCTGACTGAAATTTTCACAAACAAGGACTGAACGTGGGAAAACGGTGCTCCAGTTGAGTGACTTGCGTGTAGAGGTATCATGTACACGTGCACTCTAAAAAATAGTTTGCGAATTTGTCGTACTTGCGTATAGGAGCGCTAAGAAAGTAGGTATGGTAGAATTGTTTCCCAGACATCCATGGTAGCACTCATAAACTTTTTTATAAAACAATCGAATGCGTACTGAAGTTACCAGACTTGTATTGCAACAATTGTAAAAGTTTGCATATTTACAAGGTGGAAGTATGGTAACTGTCCCATACTGCGTTTAGGTTAAATACTTCCTAAACAATTTAGGAAAATTTTTTACAATGTGCCTCGGTGAAGTTTGTGTGCTTTACGTCTCGTCGAGGGCGAGGTCGTTATAGACGGTGACTTACAATTTGATAGGAGTTGAGAGAGGAGCCGGCCATAGCCTTTGTTGAGGAACCATGTCAGCATTCGCCTGGAGCGATTTCGGGAAACCATGGCAAACCGAAATCAGGATGGCCGGAGCCGGGATCGAACAAGTTTCCTACCGAATGCGTGTCCAAAATGCTACCGTTGCGCCAACTTAGATAATTGTTCTGTATTTTTCAGTTTTCGAGCCATTACATTTATTGAAGTTGTATTATCAAAATTTTCTCTTTGACAAGACGTGGGAAATATTCTTCATAGACTTCTTGACACAAATAATAAAGAAATCTTTAATTAATTTATCATGCAGAATCACTTTCAAGAATGATTACAAGTCCAATGTAAGATTAACATGGAACACTATTATTATATTCAAAATTCATCACAAATATCTGCTATGTATCATTGCCACATTTTCCAAAGATATTTTAAAACAGAGGTTGTTGCAAAAATCTATGAATAAAATTTATAATCTAGCTCTCCCCTAAGGCTCAGAATTAGTCGCATTATCGGATTATTTTATATTTCACTTGCATGCAATTCTAAGAAGGAAAATGTGAAATTTATTATTATAACTGAATTCTACACTGCAAGCATTGCAGTTGAATTTTTGACGTACATTTAGGCCGCAATCAGGCCAGCAAACTAAGATTAAAAAAAAAAAAAAAAAAAAAAAAAAAAAAAAAAAAAAAAAAAAAAAAAAAAAAAAAGGAAAAAAAATAACGGCTGTACTGATTGCGGCCGTAAGAGGGCGTGGTACATAATTCAACGCTAAAAGCATTAATCTATAACTGTAGGTTTCTTGAAGCCATTTTGTGAAAATAAAATATTAGCAATCCGAGACAATAGTTTAGCCAACGTTTCAAACAAAATTGTTTCCAGTGTTACGAACTTCTGAGACACGATCTCTGACGCCGGAACCTCGTGCATTTAACCATTGATATAGCTGCGGCGCAAGGGATCACGGGTAACAAATTATAAATATTTACTCATAAAGTCTAAGATTGTCACAGAGTATTTTATCCATATTGGCTTCGAAAAATGCGTATAAATCAATTGATGTTTTTAGCGTTTATTTACCTACCACGCACTCTTACAACAATTTAAAATCCCTCACTTTAAGTGGTTTTGCGCGTTATAGGTTTAGAAGCAACGAGCCAAGCGCTGAACTAGCGTGTTACATTCCCGCTGATACATTGTAAATATGGAATTTTAAGCGATATCTTAGCTTTATTGCTGGAAAGTTTGTAGCAAAGTTCAGTGCAGTACTAACCGAGTTTCGTATACATCCGGTTCACAGACAGCAGAAAAAACTTGCTACAAGCTTGTAGCAAGCTTGGTTCAGGTTTGTAACAAGAGTTCTGAGCAAGCTTGCTATGGCAAGTTAAATTAAAGTGAAATATAAACTTGCTACAAGCTTGATACAGGCTTGCAGCAAGTCTCGTGAGTAAGCTTGCTATGGCAAGCCACAATCAAGTGAAATGTAAGCTGGCAAGCAGGCTTGCAGCAAGTCTGCTCCAAGTTGCCTAGTTGACACTTTTTTATAGTTTTGCAAGCTTACATACTAAACATCATTTAAGGTTAACTTGTAAGCAATCAAGCTTAACACAAGCTTGCAAGAAGTTTAACTGCAAGCATTTTTCTTAAATACACTTGCAGAAAGCTTGTCAAGCTAAATAATACCTACGCCAGCATAAAAACTTAAGTCAATGCAAGGCTTGCAGTAAACCTACCGAAGCAAGTTTATAACTGCAAGTCAAATGCAAGGCTTTCAGTAAGGTAACATGTTGCGTGGGGTTAATACATTTTGAAGGAAGGCAGTGTGAAAAGGCGGCTTCTAGCTGTGTTGGAGGACTTCGAAGCACTGTTTTTATTACGCATAGTGTTGTAAAGGCCTACTCACAACTGCAACGTCCGAAGTTATCCTAGGACAAGAATGCGCTGATTGGCGCACGTGACTGTGACGTCACACGTTGTCCGAAGTTACAGTGTCTTAAGACAAGTTTGGTTCTAAGACAAGTATTCACTGAATCTTAACTTTTGTCCGAAGTTGTGTCCTAAGACAGAAGAAAACTTCCAACTATTTTCGCGGGCATTCGTAACTAGGTATAAAACTGGAAACGCATTGGAATGAATCTCGGAAAAAATAGAAGGTTTAAATCAATAGGAGCTGGTCAAGATATTTATTAATCACAACTTTAGACCAGCTTCGGACATAATAAATGTGAACAGCAGAGGGCGAATCTAACCACGAAGTTCGGAGACGGCCACGTCTACTGCCACCGTCACGTCCGTGGACACGGCCATATGTAAATAGGCCTTAACATAGACGTTCTGTCCTTGTCCGAGGTGTATTTTATATTCGTACATTGGCACAATGGACACTAGTCGAATAATTTCGTGAATAATCCGTACTTCCCCACACGTTACAACGAATTTCAAGTACGTTACAAGCGACGCCCGTTAAGTAGTTGCAACGGGGTCGCACCACAGTGTTGAAGATTAGAAAAGTGCTGTTTACCACAACGCCGAAAAATCCGTATGTAGGAGTACCACAAGAACAAATTTACAATACGTCACTAAATATGCAGACAAGAATATTTAACTGTACCACAACGCCGAAACCATAAAGGTGGGTTCACAGTTGATAATATAACAGTAAGCCTAGAACATAGGTCGTTCACACAAGAACTAACCTGTATGTATTCTTACCTACAGATTCACATCACCAAAAAGTGGTCGTGTGCATAGAGATACTTATATAAGGTACTATTTCATTTATTGTGCATTCGCATAGGACATCAACCAATCACAGCAAAGGTGAATGTCCGCCATGTTGGTTTAACCTCCAAAAATACACGAGAGCAAAATAAAGCTAGAATAAGAAATTTTAATGTTAAAAACTATGTTTCTATATTGTAAATAATGTTTTACGCTGTGCGGTTTATAGGAACTTAGTTCCTATATTTTATATTATCTCCAAATACTATTCCACTTCAAATATGTTTCAATGGTCCTTTTAACTTTTATATGGTAAGGAATAGTTCAGATTCGTCGAATATATGATATTGACTAAACATAACAGTAAGAATACATATGTGTACTAATATTGCACAATGCGTGTGGTCGTGCACATTTTCTTTACGTTACATGTTCGGTGCTTATGTTTTTTAATTGTGAACCAACCTTAAATGACCACAACGCCGAAAACAGTTGTATAGGTTGTTCGGAATAAAGTGAGCACTAAAAATGTAACCTTTGAAAAATATCACTAGCCGTTACTGTGCATAATTCAACAGTAACTATACTTGCCTTACTACTTGTATGGTTGGCAGCGAATTTACGCAATTTAGTTCCGTGTATTTTCATATTTAAATACAATTATACTTAAAAAAAATCAACCGATATAGACATGATTGTATTTTACATAATTAATCAAACTTTTTTCATCAAGCGGTATCGATTCCTACTGACCGCGCAATTTATCTGTTACGCGCATCAAGTAACGTGTTCAGAGAGGTTAGTCATTTCCCTTCGTTAGGCGTTACGAGCGGAAAGATACGAAATGGCTGAAAATACAAACTTTAGCAGGTTTTTTTTGAGTGCTCACTTTATTCCGAACCGCCTATAACAGTACTCGTGTCCTTGTTAAAACTACGTATGATCGGAACGAACACGTCACTGTGTGTCATTGCATTTTTTAAAAGTAATAAAGGCCGTGTATTAAATATAATTTTTGTTTCCAAACGAAATGGTTATGTGAGCATGATATAAGTAATGCACTGTATGGTCTGTGTTGCCACGCGGCGGCGCTCGCCTGGGGCGGCACCTGGGTGCAGCGCGCAGCTCGGCCAGAGTGACCTTGACCGCACCAGGGACAGAGGGCAGCAGTTGTTTGCGTGCCGAGGAAAACACGCTGCTCCGCCGACAATACGCGCGCTCTCTCTCTCTCTCTCTCTCTCTCTCTCTCTGCCTACATCACAGACAGCCCGGCCCAGGGTGCATGTAGGAAGACACATGTTAAATTACGAGAACCTTGTTTTCGTCCAAGACGTCCGAAGTTGCCAGCAAAAACTTCTACACAAAATCAAACTTCAGAACACGAAATTTAATACAGTTTTGAATTTTAATTATTGGTAGCTGCGCATTATCTTTACATTAAAAAATGGTGGTTCGCCTTGTCTAGAAAAATGGTTAAAAATATTATTTATTGCGAACTTAGATGTTAACTTATATGAGTACACTGAAATCTATACACTTTGATTACTGATTTTGCTTTGTTTGTATTAAGTGGCAGGAAACATTAAGAGAATAAGTAACTAGGGCATCGAAAATGCTATGCTTATCGCGAACCACCTATAGTATATGTGTTATTACATCTTCTGATAATCTACTATATAAAATGAACGTTTGTCTGTTTCCTGTGCTTTCCTATACCATTGCGATGAAGCTCAGGTCAGTTTTTGTGCTTCCGCTCGAGATGGTTTCTTGCCAAAAAAAAAAAACATGTGTTGGTAAGTGGATGGCGCAAAACGGGTTAGAGTGGCATAACGGGGCACCAAAAAGACTTTCTGGGCTTTTCAAGGCTTGCCGGGACACCTAGTACTAAATTAAACTAACAGTTTGTCAATTACATATTACATATACATAGTTTAAGTGCGTTATTATTTCATTACAGCGTTTATTTTTCGATGCATAAATTGCAACTCTCGATGCCCTCAACTTCGGTAATCTTCGGTAAGAATTAGTTGGTACTACTGGAGTTACGAAGGCTTGACCTCGACATTACTTTACTGTTGGTGTCCTGGCTCGCTACTCACTGCGTGCGTTTTGATTTATAGAATGCAGCAAAATTTTATTTCATTATTTTGGGGCACGATCCTTGCGTCAAGAGGAACGCGAATTGTTATGTAGGCATAGGCCCTACAACGCTCCGTATCTATATACTACACGTCTCATGACTTACAGTGCTTGATGCAATGAATGGATCACGTTGCTGTGGAATGCTACATCGGAGAATGCCTATAGTTTGATGAAATAACACTCATCTGGTAGGTTGTTGCCAATAATAGCTTCAATGGCATACAATAACACGAACCAAGCCTGGGGGCCACAGTGGCTGAATGGTCAGACCGTTCGTCTCCCACCAAGGCGATCCGGGTTCGATTCCCGGCGAGGTAGGTCCCCATGTTTTCGCATGTGGGAATCTTGCCGGACGATGCCGCTGGTCGGCGTTTTCTTGGGGATCTCCCGTTTCATCCGCCTTCACATTCCAGCGCTGCTCGATATTCACCTCATGTCACCGGCGCAAAAGACCTCGTTGTTTGACCAAAATTTCTCACGAACCAAGCCGCACGCTATGCACTATATTGATGTACGTGCACTGTAGAGTACAGAAAGTACATTTTCAGACCTTTGTTCATGTGATATATTTGTTCCTCTAGACACGGGAATTGTTCTTTAAAAAATACCTACATGGAATGTTTGCAACATCCTGTATACGCCTGACTGCCGTGCCGGCAGTAATGTTGACGTGTGGTCGATGAACGAGTTCATGTTTATGAAAGCAGGTGAACGTCATTTCAGAAATAAAATCGAATATTATTATTTCTGTGTGACAACTTACTGAATGAGCGAGAGAAGACAAAACAATGCTAGTTAAAAGCGTAAAATATTCTGGAATAATATTATGACCACAGAGAAAGATGTCAATAAAATTTTAGAAAAGTTTTTTTTTTTTGTGAAAAGCCGTTCCGCGTAGCATAAACACAAAATTGAATAGTGTTTTGTAGAAAGAGGCCTGGACTATTCAATTAAGAGAAGAGAAGTGAAGAGAGCGTTTAACATCGATGTCTTCAGCGCTGGTGAGGGCTTACAAGATGTGAGTATGGAGCGACGCCGGAATGAATGGACGAGGGAAACGGGATATCCTCGAGAAAACCCGCCGACCAACGGCATCGGCATTGTCCGAACCGATTCCCACATGCGAAAATCCGGGGACCGACCCCGCCGGGAATCGAACCCGGATCGCCGTGGTGGGAGGCGAGAGGTCTGACCCCTCGGCCACTGCCGCCCCACCATTCAATTTAAAGTGCATCGTTTAGAATAAACCGTCTGTAAAATTGTTAATATTGTATGGATATCAGTACGTAATATATGTACTGACGTAACAGAAATTACATGTAGCCATTATCTAGAACGGCTTAGTTTTCATTCATGTTTACAATTTCAGTTAACCAATTTTCCACTTTTCTACCATCAGGGATTATGAACTTTTAATGCGGTTTTCTGCTAGAAACGCACGTCAGAAGTAAAAAAGGCCGCCTTGTTGTAAATGCGTAGGACCAACCATTTTCGTGTAAAGTTCGTAAAAAGAGTAGGCTGCAGTCAGACAGTTCCTACCACGTAGGCAATACGGCATACATGTTTGAATGGCTGGCTGCTGTACCAACTGCTGCGACTGAGGGATGGGAGAGAATGGAGGCCTAATATCTCATCAACAGCTAAGATCATTAGATACAGTAACACAAAGAACTGAACAATGTCAGAGAACCGGGAAAGGAATCGACCATGGCCAGTATCAAGGGATTCAACCCATCATTCGCCTGGAGTGATTTCGGGAAACCATGGGAAACAGGAACAAGGATAGGCGGAGTCGGGAATCGAACCCGTAGATTCCTGCAACGTGATACACTTGCACCACCTTGCTCGTCGACAAGAATGGAGGAATTTTGTTGAATAACATTATCACAAACAAGGTTACAGTACAAGTGACAAATAATTTGGAACTGTCTGTGTATTATGGTACTGATATTTTGTAATATCAGTTGTAACATGTAGGTTTTAGCCTTTAATTACAGACATTTAAACTTAAAGTCCTTGTCATGTTAATGTCATCATTTAAATAGTATTTGTATTTTTGTTACATTGGGGCCGACTTAATTACTTAGAATTTATAAGTGTTAATGTTAATTAATTTTTTTTGTTTTTATTTTTACAGAGAATTCTCAGTACGTAAGTAATAGAACAGTTTAGTGCATCACTGGAGTGATTTAGACGAGTCATAAAAACATTTTAAGTGCACTAGAGGTTTACATACTCTTTGTCGAAGTGCAGTTGGCAAAGAATAAGCACGGACGCGACTGAAGGAAGGGACTGTTCCATTAACTGTGTGTGAGCCACCTAGCTGCCCCGGGTAGAAGTCCTGCGCTTTTAAGTTCCACAGAAGGAATGAAGGAAGGATGTCCCGCTGGCCGGTCCAGGAGACTTACTGAGATCCTCCCATGTTGCATCGGGAGGTTTAAAAATGAATCCCGGTAAAACCTCCATCTCAGTAGTGTTAAAGAAGTGTTAACGTCCCGTCGCCGCGTTTCCTCGAACAGAACAGTTCAGTAATATTTTTGGACGTATTTTGTTAAATCTCACGGAGACCCCTGAAATTTAAATGTCTACCTGAGTATAGTTAGTAGGTAAAAACTATCAGTAATTGATAGACAAAATTGAGAACTTAATTTGCCGTATGTGTTTTCTGCACGTTGGTTTGTCGTCCTCCTGCACTTTGCTTTACTATCAGAACTTACTTAACTATCTTATTTTCACTTATACTTCTACATAGTATTTCAGAGAATTCACAACTTATTTTCTCAGCAATCGTTTAATGTAAGGTTATGAGGACGGCCAGTAAACTTAAATGAAGACATGAATTAAACGTATTATTTTATTTTGGACAGAGATTTTGGTATCGTCGATAGTATTACATTTTACACTGTAGTATTTGTGTGTACGACGTCATGTCACGATCTGTCTTCAATAGTCTGTTTTCTGTTTGTCCCTACATAATTTTGGTTTTCCTAAACACTCATTGCTGTTAAAATACTTCAATTATAGTAATATAAATAAAAAATATTACTTTATGTAGTGTATTTGGATCCATAAAGTTCACTTAACTCACTGTTGTGTCCTCTTAATACATTTTGAACCTTTAAAAAATGGTAGAGTATAATACATCTATTGAATACGATTACATAACATATCTTTATTACGTGTTCTTCAGGATGACCTCACAAAAACTCCAATTCGTGTCTTCACTTTTAATGTCTCACCTCGCTTGTTCGAGATGTCGTAATGACTGCAGAATTTTATATGAACTCCCAGAATGCATACCCCTTTTATACGAACATGTTTATTGATCAGTATGACGTAGGTACCAGAACTGAATTCTTTTCGCAACTGCCCACGACTCACTGTTTTCGTATGTAATCCTCGTTAGTCGACTACAGCGATACACGTACAGGAATGTGAGAAATACGAATAGTATGTCTGTAATCACACGCTGACTTTAAACCCACAGATAAATTATTGCGAATGTAACAGTACTCCATTGTTAATGTTACGTGTACAGTATGTACATATTCCTTGATTATTGTCAACGAGCGAGGTGGTACAAGTGTATCACGTTGCAGGAATCTACGGGTTCGATTCCCGACTCCGCCCATCCTTGTTCCTGTTTACCATGATTTCCTGAAATCACTCCAGGCGAATGATGGATTGAATCCTTTGATACTGGTCATGGTCGATTCCTTTCCCGGTTCTCTGACATTGTTCAGTTCTTTGTGTTACTGTATCTAATGATCTTAGCTATTGATGAGATATTAGGCCTCCATTCTCTCCCATCCCTCAGTCACAGCTGTTGGTACAGCAACCAGTCATTCAAACATGTATGCCGTATTGCCTACGTAGTAGGAACTGTTTGTCTGCAGCCTACTCTTTTTACGAACTTTACACGAAAATGGTTTGTCCTGCGTATTTACAACAAGGCGGCCTTTTTTACTTCTGACGTGTTTCTCTAGTAGATAACCGTGTTAAAAGTTCGTAATCCCTGATGGTAGAAAAGTGACCTGTAATAAAAGATGTAGCCACCCTAGTATTTTGTATTAGGGTTCAAGGTATTGATGTGGTTTTAATGTGTATTTCAACGTACCGGCGGTATAAAACAATGCTCAACTTGTCGTCATTAAAAGCCTCTTCATTTCCATTATTTTACAAAAATACACTTTAAATTTTTCACGATTAAGGGCTCATGCCGCCCTTAATATTAGTTTTAGGTACAAAGTGTCCCGTATATTTTCTACTTTTTTTTTCATAAGTAATCATCTCCCGATGTTTGTTGGCCGAATTCAGCCGCATCCTGTATATACATATACTATACACATATTATATATATATATATATATATATATATATATATATATATATATTCATCGCTCCATTACTTCATAGTTAATGCGTCTGTCGGAATGCCTAATTGCAGTTTAAAAATAATCCAAGTTATAAGTGATTGCTGATACCATATACGGCCACGTCCGGTAGTTTTACAGTGATTTTTAATTTTTTTAAAGCATAGTAATTTTTAATAATCCCTAGATTGTTTTGTCTGAAAAAAAAATTATAATGAACATTATCTTGTAAACGCCTACATATAGCAGTGCATCATATGACTGCTCTTAATCTTGAATTTTTTCATAGCATTCCGTTAAAAGATTTTGTTGTTTTTGCATCAGTGTGAAAAAAATAAACCCCAGCGTGGTTTTAGGTCGAACATTTAACAATGCATCAATTAGGCGTACTGTTTTTGATTAAGAGTTGATTCATAAGAACAAAACATTTGTCCATAATTTTTCTATACTTGAAACTGCGTTTTGAGAACTTCTAGAAAAATCTGTGTAACGTTATGAGTAATAGAAGTTACTTGTGGCCACATTTTCATTACATGGAAACATTTTAGCGTGCATTGTATTCTCATAGTTGATGTTAAAGGTCTAAATTTGCATGTTGCTTGTCAACCCGTCCCTGACTGCTTTTGATGAATGAATAATTAAATCAAATCAGCAAGTCCAATTTCAAACGGGTAGCGAAGTCATTGCTGCTTCTTGAGCACGACCGTTATTGCACCGATGTACAGAGCTCACAGCACTATAAATTATCTTCTCCATAGAAGTATGCGTGACTTCCGTAGCAATTTTCCCGGAAACTGCACGTGACTTTTAGTAATTTTCCCGGAAGCTCCTAGTGAGTTATCGTGATAGCACAGGACTAAATATACTGGCAAGCAAGGTTATTATATTGTACTAGATATAAATGAAACATATTGCGCATAGACAAACGCTAAGTAATATCTCAACTCGCAAACGCTGACGGCGTAAACGCCCCGATATAACTGACATTGAGCAGAAAATTTTGCAACTAAATGAAAACACGCGACCCAAGTAATGCATTTCAGAGACATGTTACATTATTAGTGTGCATGTAATACGGTAGGGCGTTTCCACACTCGCGATTCCAACAGGATGGGCCTATTATGCCATCGCTGTTAGGGAATATCTCGGAGCTATTTTGGGATCGTTTAATATCTTTTGTCATTAGTTCTTTTATCGCTAGATATTCGTAAACGTAAAGCTATCTCTTAATGAAAGTTAAGTAGAGAGCACCACACGCTTTGCTTTGTTATAAATTAAATTAAATTTTTGTCTCTAGGACTTTACTCTTATTTCAAACTTATTGTATTTAAGTTATACTGTCGCTGTTGAACGAAATATTTATATTTGTAGATTATTTTTAGTTCATATTGCTGTAAAAGGTTTTCTTTTTTAAGTATATTTTTTCTTAACGAAACAAGTGTTTTCTTTTGCAGTGAACAGCGTATACAGCTACACGGACTGCAGGCTCATGCTATCTGCTTGTCGCAGAGATTGGTAAATAATGTAAATGGATTATATGTAGCATTAATACGGTCAACTACAGTCTACAGAAGCGATATAAAGGGCAGACATATACCGACTTGGCACCAGGACTGCACGCGTAGCGCGGACACGACCTCCCACTCCGATGCAGGGATGGATCTAGGCTTTCATTCGACTAGGGAAATAATTGTGATTTGCCCCACCCCTCCTGTCACAGAACTCTTTTTCCATCAGTCCAATCAATCCAACAGTAATAAATGTTTCTTGCATGCATTGTTTTGCTCTCGCGTAAATAACAGTATAAAACTTTAGTAGAAATATATAAACCCCGTACTTAATCAGCTACCGTTGGCAGTGTTTTAAGCGCGCATTCTAATTATAAATACTGTATTCATAACATTATATGGTGTTCAAGTTAAATAAAATTACAAAATGACTAAATATTGGTCGATATTGTATCTTTTTTTTACACTTTTTTTATATTTCATCCCCAAGTTAAATTGTTTGGCAACACCAGCGCGCCCCTCCCCCCAACCCGGTGCCCGGGGCAGTGTACCCCCCCCCCCTTAGATCCTCCACTGCTCCTATGTGATGCGCGCACACATTGACAGAGCTATGTACGTTCACCAGTCATGTCCCACATGACCGCTCACTACGGCACATCTGCTGCACAGGCAAGTTAGACTGGAGGATTCTTGAGTACTAAGCGCTGACAACGCTGCTCAGTTTTTACTGTGTGTCTCCTACAAAATGTTCTCTTCTGGGATATGTTGGGACATGTGGCGCCAATGGTCATTTTAGCAGCAACATGAACCGTCTCAACATTTCCGTAATGTTGAGGCCTAACCAACGGAGGAAATTGAGAAAGGCTATGTTAAAACAGCGTACTATTACCATTTAGTAAGCGGTGCCCCGGTGGCGTAATTACCGGCTGGCGTCACGGTGCGCAATTCGTCCACGTAATTGTTAATGTGTAATGAGTTAATGACCTATTTAATTTGCGCAAACAAACATGCACTCAAAATGTTACGAGTTATATCAAGAAAGAGAGGTTTTACAGTCCTGGCCACTCACCGATATATATATATATATATATATATATATATATATATATATATATATATATATATATATATATCTTGTCGGTGGTCACTGCGTTTAGCGTGAATCACTTCCCGAGAGATTCTAAGTGTCCCACATGACCTTGGATACCTTGTGACCTCCTAACTGGCGACTGTTCGCAATCGGTCGGTAACCTGTCAGTATCTGATCCAGGACGCGTCTGTGGAGTCACTGCTAGTAGATGTTCTAATCAGTTTATTTTCCTCAATACAGACTGTTCTGGAGTTCACGTACCGTACTGGCTCCAGCCTGTGCCGATCACCAGAACTCTGTGTATTCTATGAATAACAAATGTGTCGGTGCTTTAGGAAAAAGCTGTTATTTTCTTCCTTTAAATGTCTGATTGAAAAAAAAAAAAATACTGGAAGTTGTGTGGTTGGGAACAACAGCATAAAATTATTTCAAAGAAGGTAAAGATCCTTGAATAACTAAGGTAGTCAACATACTTGATTTTTCGCTAACTATCGGCTTACTCAGTAATTCACAGCAGGTATGGAATTAGTCTTTTCATATTAAAATTATTCGCTTTCGTGATTGTGCCGCATATGCAAACACACGCTTGCCGGCAACCGTGGTCTCTGTCGTCTGCCTTACTTCTTATCCACTGTCTCACGTATCTCAGCCAGCCACGTGTGTATATGTTATCAAACCCCGCTCCAGTAAGACATTTTCTCTCTGCGACGTGGTAAACGATGAGTAGTAGGCCTTAAGGGGGTTCCCTACCTGCGCTTGAAATGCGTTGCAGTGAGTTGCGAGAATTCATTTTTTGACGAAACTACTTATCGAGCATCGTAATGATTCGTCTACGAAAAGAACACACACTTTAATGTATGATGCTATAAGTTTAAAAATTCGGTACGCGTGTTTTAAATATGATTTTGAGCCTCCTAAAATGGCTAAAATCTGCTTTTCCAGACTGCCATATCTGGGAATATACCAACCAGAATCGAAAAACGCACAAATAGAAGCACGCGTTGGACTTTAAACTATACTTCCCACAAATAAAATGATATGGTCACCGCTTAGTGTCCCATAGGAAAATGAATACCAGTAAAGCTCTGCGCGCCAGTTGAGTGGCTTGCACGTAGAGGTGAAATTACGTTACACACGCCGGCCGGCGGCGACCTTGCGCTCACACACACACGTAGTCTATATAGGGAACCACCTAAGGACGTGGCTACCGCAATTTTCATCACCATTTTTCTTATTTTTATTTGTACTAAATATTTTTTCTCTTATTTTAGACACAAAATGTGACTAAATTTGGCTCTTACGACATTTTTTTTATCTCTCATAGTTTTCGCGTAATGGCTTGTTAAAGTAATATTTTGCGTGTTCCCCTTTTAAGCACTACACTAAAACCAACTGATATAACCTACTCAAAAAAATCACAGTGTATAAAGACATTGCAGGCTACAATGTAATGCTCATAAAAATAAAGAATAAAAATTATTTGTATTTAAAAAAATGCTGAAACTGAAAATTAAAATTCAAAAAGTTCAGTAATTTTTTAAAAAAATATAAATAATGTTTATTCTTTATTTTAAAACTTACTAACTCCTGAACCGATTTAGACAAAATTACTTAACTCATCAGGTAAGCTATTTTAGAAAAGCATTGTTACTTGGTCAGTAATTAAAAAATATATATAGCACTAAATATAATATACATTTTACAAAACACACTTTAAATTATATGCCGATTTCTGTCAAATTTAATGAGTAAATTGTAATCACATAACATATTAAATCACATGGCAGGGTATTCATATTGACGTGGGCACACTTAAATTTGCAATAATAAAATTTCCGTCAGTGGGCGATTTTTGGTCAGCGCTTAACATCGAGGTCTTTAGTGCTGGTGAAGGGTGACATGAGGTGAGTATGGAGCAGCGCCGGAATGAATGGGTGGGGGAAACGGGATATCCCCGAGAAAACCCACCGCCCAGCGGCATCGTCCGGCATAATACCCACATGCGAAAATCTGGGGACTGACCCCGCCGGGAATCGAACCCGGATCACCTTGGTGGGAGGCGAGAGGTTTGACTTCTCGGCCACCGCGGCCCCTTTAAATTTCCGTGTATACAAAATCATTTAGTGCACTTCAAACACAATTTGTAAGACAGTCATACCGTAAGGTGGGGTAGTGGGATTTACGTCTCGTCAACAGCGAGGTCATAAAGAAAGGTCACACAACTTGATACAATGACAGGATCTGGGATAGGAGTCGGCCATGGCCTTTGTTAAAGATTCATCCCAGCATTCGCCTGGAGCGATTTCGGGAAAGCATGGAAAACCGAAGTGGATTTAAACAGGTTCTGGCCGATTCCTTTCCCCTTCCCCCGTGTGCCTTTACCAAAGCCTTATACATTAGTATACAGATCTCGAAAAATAGATGTAATGTATTAAATATATGTTTGTTTTGCTAATGGAATGTTACATTATTCATTTATTTTTCTTGAGCGCTGATCAAGATATATATATATATATATATATATATATATATATATATATATATATATATATATATATATATATATATATATATCACACACACACACACACACTCACTCATTAATTTATTTTTCAATGTGTGGTTATTAAATTTGTTCCTGTACATATGGTATTAAAAAGATAATGTGTAAAGTACATTTGAAAAACCTCACATTTTTAAAGGGTTTGGATATCTCTTATATTGTTTTCTTAGAAAGTGTCATATTCATTTTCCGCTTCAATTTTCACGATGAATAACCTCGGGAAGTTGCTACAGTTAGTATATATCATATGCATGTACATGATGTTTCAGTAATTGAGTGCAATAGCGGAACTAGAAGTAGTGGTGAGGTGAGAGGATTTTACAAGCCGTATAACAACGAGGTCTTCGGAACCAATAAGGGTGAAGTGAGGCGACACAACATCCATGCACGAACTGGTATACGAAGCCAGGACCTCTCGCACGGCAGACCGGCGCCCAACCGACTATGCTACGGAGGCCGGCTGTAGACTGGGTATTTTGGTTCGGGGAACACGTGGTCTGCGAAGCCAGCATGGACGTAAACATGTAGACAACCTACTACGAGTGTGTTGTACACATATCGTCCAGTCGGTAGCCGTCGTTTCTAGACCGCCACAGTACATGCATGTGTCAACCTAGCTGTCCGCAGTTATCTGGATGCTTGATTGGTCTGAGTGGTCACCTGACCTAAATCCATTTTATTATTTCATTTGGGCATCACTGGCATCGCTAATGTACGAGACCTCCGTGGACACAGACATCGACTTTATTGCCAGAGTTGTTGCTACGTGTGATGTGATATGCATCACACGTGTCATATTCGCGTACGAAACTTATGCTTACATCAAGCTTGTTGGCCATCATGTTTTGCAAATGTTATGAATTTGTAACAAAATCACTCAGGAATTGTGTTGCACATGTTCACATTCATGTATGGTCGCAGACCACGTGTTTACTGTATCGAAATGGCCAGTGTAGTATGGCCTATTTCCAGTTCCAATTTTTTACAATCTTACTGTGATATATATAATGCCAGTTAAGTTGTAAAATATCTCCTAGAAAAAAAAAGTTGTAGTTTATTGGAGTTAAACAATTTCCATTGTAGTGTAACTGCATTAATTAATATATGTTCGTAATTTATGCGCTTTAAAGGTGTCTTTAACAATGGCGTATGTGTAAATATTTTTGTTAATATTTCCTAATATTAAACTGATAAACAATATTAGTGGACTGGAGACGAACTCGTCATGTAGTTAGTTGGTTTCATTGCTAAGGAAGTCAAATTAAAAAAAGAACTGCAAACAGCGTATGGCCCTGGCCAATGATGCGGACCCGCCAGTCTGCAGTAATGCAGTGAGCACATACTGCGTCCCTGAACGAACAGAGTGTAGCAACACAACATTGTCTTGTACTCGCAATGGCCAAGGTCGTTAATAGACAGGTTTATGACTCTTCACTTCGAAAAAGTTTTTTATTGGTTTTCTTTCATAATTTCCACGATTTTTTTTTTGTTAGTCGCGTTGTGGAAGTTTATGTCAGAACGTTTTGGATTCTATGTATTGTAAGCTTGTTTCTCCAGTTTTACTTGCGAAATAAAGGTTCTCAAACGCGCTTTTTTATGTTTTTTTATTATTATTAAAGCTGCGTGATTTGCAGGGTGCAGAATTTCGATGTTTTCATTTGAAAACAAAATTTACATGGTGGGCATTTTCTTCGCATAGTGTGACCTAGTAGCCACAGTGAGCTGCATCCTCCCGGAAGTCATGTTAGAGCATGTTCGGGTGTCGACTAATGTGTTAAATTTCTTTATTTTTGTATTGACCTCCAGTGAAGTCATCATTGTTTTAAGGCTTCGTTTATCGAGAGGTATTCTGCATGTTCTAGGTCTAGGAGACGTAACGACAATCCAGGCACGTAGATAGTTACATAATAGCCGTTATGTGTTCAACTAGCGTGCATTCTTTCTGTTGTCAGTTCACCAATTTGTGCAGAGTTTTTATTTCTTAGCGTCGCTTTTCCTTCTACTACTTCAAATTAACTGCTGATAAAACAGTTTTTCAGCACCTGCTAACTTGTTGTGCATTATACGCCTTCATACTGACTGCCAGATAATGTATTTGTCTGTGTAGCCTAATGCATATTACGTGGTATACAGAATGTCCAGAAACAGCCGCACAATCAGCGCACCACACGAATCCTGGGCTAAACAGTATATGGAAATGTTAGTGGCGAAATGTTGTACGACATTTATATGCACAATGTGGCAACATAGCACTGTAGTTAGTTTCCTTGTGCGCTCAATGCTGCTGTTGTTGACCTGCACATTATGGGTTTCCCGAACAGTCACAACCTTATTCTACGTTTAATTGACGCAACATACCTAAAATATTACCTGGATATGGAGCGCAAGGTGGGAATTTCTCCGTGCAGTGTTGCCACATTGTACACAATGTCGTTATTCATTTCGCCACTAATATGTTTGTCTCCAATTCAGCCCGGGATAAGCGCAGTGTTGCATAATATACGGTGGTTTCTGGACATCCTGTACACTACTCTCACTAATATGCGGTTCATACAATGCACCGAAATCCAGATTGGTATTAATGTTTTTAGTAGTATTTATCCTTTAGTGAATTGTTCTTTTTAAGATTTTGGTGAATATGGCGATCGAACAGACAACGGCCGCAAATGCAAGTGTATTGTTACGTCGGTAGATGTTAGTTTCGTAAACATTTTCTCTAGACATTACAGTGCATTTAAATATTCTAGGTCTTTTATTCGTACACACGTAACAATTTTTTATTAGCATTATGTCTGCCGAAGATCCGCACACGTCCGCCGCTCGGGTGGCGTCGGCAGGCAGCCATCTCAGAACAGTATCATTTCACTGTTGGCGTTGAAGGTTATTTCAAGTAGTGTCTAGAATTGCTAATGTTGCACGTGGTTTCAAGACAGACAGTATGAGCTAACACGTGTGTTGGAAGGTTATATGCAGTGAGCACTTTTAAAGCTCGTGTTCTCGATTTTCTTTAAGCTAATTTGTATATTGTTTTAATATAAACATAGCACTCTGCGTTTATTAAAAGTGTATGAATTCTACCGTACTCACCGTTGTAACATTTTATTTCATCATTATTCTAGACAAGGCGTTTCTCAAAAGTGCTACAATTACTGTTAACAACTATTTGCTTTGTGTTGTGGCTGAGGCCTTTAGACACACTTGAAGCTACTGACTTTTTATGAAAACTACTTTGAAGACAGCTTTTTCTAGTGACTTATGGGCTCATCTGCTGCTCTGCTACATGCTTATTGACAACTGTTTTTTTTTTCGCAGAGACGTCGCTCATTTAACTGTGCTAATGGGAGAAAAAGGTTACTGCGACTCCTAAGGTCTGTGATTTGCTAGTAGAACTTATGACTCTGAGAGTAACATCTAATCCCTCACCATGAACCGGACCTTCAGACGTGTACATACGACATTGAAACAAGTTGGCGCAAAAACTAATTTAACAAATAAACCAGTGGCCCTATACATAGGCCTACACGTGCAGGATGACCCGAGCGAGGTGGCGCAGCTGTAAAACGTTACACCCGCATTCGGGAGGACCCGGGTTTAATTTTCCGCTCCGGCTATCCTGATTTAGGTTTTTATGTATTTCCGTAAACCCTCCAGGCGGGTGCTGGGTTAGCCCCGTAACGCAGGCCGTACCCAGCTCCTTTCCAAGTTTCAGCCCTAGCGCAAACTTGCCAGAGAACAGTTAGGAATACAGAAGTGAAGTAGCCGGTAGGACGAC
The DNA here is from genome assembly GCA_003012365.1 of Medauroidea extradentata. Classification (NCBI taxonomy): domain Eukaryota; kingdom Metazoa; phylum Arthropoda; class Insecta; order Phasmatodea; family Phasmatidae; genus Medauroidea; species Medauroidea extradentata. The sequence goes on from PNEQ01089819.1 coordinate 51,042, forward strand.
GAACTCACCCACACAAGCCAGCAAATAGGCTTCGCTTGCCAGCAACATTGCGGAAACGCCTACCGCTAATCAGCATAAGGAGGCTGCCCTGCTAGCCAGCAGCTATGCCAACAGGAAACCTCTCGTAACATGCAGGAGCTGAACAGACGTGGGGCTGGTATCAACAACCTCGGGCAGCCAATAAGCAGCGAAGATCCTTCGTATCAAATGAGTCGCCACGTCATTTCATGTCTGTATTATTATTTAGTCTGAGCTTGTATGTAGCCTTCTCTTATGACCTCGCTGTCGACGAGACGTAAAGCCCAATAAATAAGATAATAAATTAAAATAAATAAATAAATATATATATATATATATATATAAACAAACCAAGCAGGATGAAGCGGCATGTGCCGACTCCTCGCTGAAGGCAGTTCACGCCTGCTGAGCTGCGCCAAGGTCACGCCGGATGTGCGGTCGCTGAGCCGACCTTGTCCCCTGGAGGACGTCGTGCCGCCAATCCCGAAAATAAATCCGCTGCCGGATGGATCCGTCTCGCCTCGCGGTTGCTTCAGTCTTGAGGCTACCTGTGACAATCCTATTTTTATCCGCAGCTATTTTGGGTCATACCTTGGACTTTTGCTTGGGGAAGGCACAAGATCTAATAAATAACTAATTCTGCAAACCGCTGGCAGGTTACTCTCGATGAAACTCTTTTTACGTTACAGTGTGAACTCACTTTGCTTGCAATAATAACCTCTCATCACATATATACTGTACATGTGCTACTGTACTGTACTGCTAGTACACTTATAAATTTATATAAAAATTGAAAACCCAGCCCGCTTTTTTTAGGGGGAGGGGGGTGCAGGCACATGCTCCTAGTGTCATCTCCCCTTGGGTGCACCTGTGGGACTGGCCACAGTCGGAAGACACAAAAGAAACCAACTTTTATAATACGATTACATGCATCTGCACTCAACAGAAAAGTAACATAGTATTTAGATATTGCAATGGAATATGGAGTTCATAAAAATTAGCGGTTAACGAAGCTCTTCGTTGAACAAGTGACAACTAGAAGATTTATATTAGTATTGGAAAACCGCACCAATGTTGCTTACAATTGTATGTTGGAATTGTGTGTGGGTACTATCTGGGAGGGGGAGGAGGGGATGACGTTTATATACACTTATTACATCCGACGGTTATGGAATCCAAGAAGACCTTAATTAGAGAGAAATATTGTTGCACAACAAAACACGCCCAGCTAAGTTTTCCTAGTACTAAATGATATGAAATTAAAACACTCATTTCAGTATCTTGACAGTACATTAGGCCTGTGTGGATATTTGATAGGCCAATATTTTTGCATCCCTCTCTAACGTTAACCAGAGGTCTACTTTAAATTAGTTAGCAATGTATGGGTTCTCATCAAACTTGTGGGATGTATTTGATTAGCATCGTGACATTCGAGAGCAATGGGACCCCGTCCTTGCACCGTCGTTATCGAGGTTCGAAAGCCATCGTATCAGTGCCATGATGTATCAAGTCTGGGTATACGAACATACGAACACTGTTATCAGAATGTTATCCGTTTCCTAGTTGCCTCACTTTTTCGTCGGCCTTACGTCTTGGTCTTGTCAGCTGAGCTTCTCCATCTAGTTTGTAAATAAACTTTCTTGTTAAAGGGGCGCTTGACCGAAAGCTTTTATTTCTAATAATTTTGTATTTGTATAAGTTATCGTTGAATTTGAAAACATATATTGTATTTTTTACTGTAATGAAAATTGTTTAGCGTTCATATATATATATATATATATATATATATATTTTTTTTTTTTTAATGGCATAAAACTCTTGTATTCTTTAGAGGAAAACCAACTGACTTACCGAAGTGAGATAATTAACTCTGAGTAGCGATGTTGCAGGTCTACAACATTTCCTATATAAAAAAACTTTTTTCGTATTTTAAAAAATTGTTGAAATTTGAAATTTAATTATATTAATTTTTTTTATTTATATACGATATCTTGTTGCCTACAACATCGTTATTCAGTATTGATTATTATTTTAAAACATGTATACACAACCCCTGAAGTTTATAGTACATAAATGTGATGCTAAAAACAAATTCTAATCAGTCTTAAACACCTGAGAACTAAAAAAAATAAACACACAAATAAAAAAAAATATTTTGCGGGTGTGGGGAGCAACTTCCCTTCCTTGTTCCCCCTCCTTTCTGACGCTCGTGGTTGGGAGGATATAAACAGGATGTACAAGTACTCGGAAAGCGTTAAGTATCTGCACGGTTACACAGCGCAACACCTACCACTGACTTTCAATATTTGTTTTTATGACGTACGTTTCCTACACATACGTACAGATATTGATTTCAAATCAAGCGTTTCTGTAATACTACACGCTGACTGTAGTTACCTACAAATGTCGTGTTATCTGGTATCTGCGGCTTAACTCTTAAGTTAACTGTGTGCTCATCTGACTTGTGTTGTTGGCCGGCAGTTTGTGTGGCAGCAAGAGACCTCACGGAGTGTATTCTGTTGACTATAGGTCAGTAGAGTCTAACCTGTCACCAAATAATATGCATGTGTCTAACAATGACCAGTGACACCGGGTTTATAACTGGGAAATAGTTGACTCTTTGCTGGAATCCAATGTAACGTGCTTATGACGGACGTTCTTCTTTCGTTATTGGTGTGACTTCATTTGATTGGTTCATTGCTGAACATTAGCTATTCGTTTAAACAAATAAAAAGTCCCGCATAATCGTCATAAAATTATGTACTGTGCAGGAACATATGCTGTTTTGGAGAATACGTTGGCACGAAAGATTCTTGTAATTTTACAGTATCTTTAACAATGACTAGAGTAATGAAAAATTAGCGTTTTCATTCGGGCGCAAGCTAGAATTCCAACAACTGTAAGTTTGTGTACTTAACGCAATCGGCCTTTGGCTTAGGCCTATTTGACACCTCCTGAAAGTATCTGAGCCAATAATAAAAAGTGTAATTAGTACATACATTTATCACTTTGACAACGAGCAGCTAATGACCATCTGTTGTCTGCTTCAGTTCACAAATATTCTTGCAGGCTAGCCTACAGGTCAGTGAATCTGCTAATTAATGCGGTCTCTGACAATAACAACACTACTCAAGGTTGATGTAAAGGACAGTAAATTCTGTCGATTAGTTTCGTATGTAAGTACACAGTGTAGCAGCGCATGTTCCGTCCCGTCTATAACTGCTAGCTCGGAACGGCGCTGTGCTGTACGGGAGAAAACGTCGTGCCAATCACAAACGCCGCAGCCTGTGACGTGCGTCTACAGTCCAACTATCAGCTTTAAAAAAAAAAAAAAAAGGTTTCGTTGCGCCTTCACAGATCGAGAACGTCAAAACGAGACTCTACTTTCTTGAGTCCTCGGTAAGAAATTGGTCCACGAGGCACGTGATTTCTCGCAGTCAAGAGGGTAAGAAGAAAAAATAATTGGCCACATCTTCGTTGATTCAGAAAAAAAAATACTTGCGCAGCGAAGTGGAAAAAGAGTGATTGAAGATGTTTTGCCTACTCCAGAGAATGGCGAAATCAAGACTATGGATCTACATGTTCATAGTTGTACTCGGCGGACACATTGCATCGAGAAATGTAGAACATTGTTATAGCAATATAGCTGTGTAAATAAATTAACGAGTATTTGTTTTAGAAAGACTTTACAGTAATATCAGAAACTAGCATTTTTTACTTAAAATCCATTTTAAATACAAAAAAAAATTAATGCGGTTTGCATACATGTCTTTGCGTAGCCCGTGACACTGTTCTTATTCTAGCATAAAACCGTTCAATTCAAATTTTCACTTAAACACGCTATAATACAGAAACTATGAAAGCTAAAAAAGTTTTCATTGTAGTGAAAAATAGTCACAACGTATGCCTACAAAACGAATCATACATTGTACAAATATAAAAATTCGTAAAGCAATGAAAATTTTCGGTGAACATTCCCCTTGATGGTGTTAATTATGAATTGCATTTAATTCTTATTCAGTTGTAATGTGGGAAGTTGCGTGTTGAAGAAAATGATTTATAATGGTAAAGGTGGACTATTTGTAGAGAAATGTAAATTTCCCGTTCTGACAGCAGACTGGACTGCAAAATACTGTGTGCTCGTCTGACTTCTGTTATTGGCCTGCAGTTTGTGTAGCGCTCCCGAGGGGCATTTTTAACCAACTAAATAAGGTCAATTGTAAAATGCCCACTAACTTGTAATGCGAGCACACATACACATAACTAGAGCCACGATTTTATGGCGAAAATATGTTTGCAACATTTGTTTTCAATGCGTCATGTGCACACCTGCAGCTTTGCTACATCGTCTGTGATGGATGATTTTACTCCCATTTGCCTTGGCAAATTACAGACGTACGGAGTCACAGAGATCTTATTTTGATTGGTGCAGTCAAATGAGAGACGTGTCTGAACAAAGACGCGCTGCCAATAACCATGAAGCAGAACTGCCGATGTGCACGTGACACGCTGAAACAATGTGGGGCAAAATTCTTTTCGCGACAAAATCGTGGCCCTACCGATAACGTCACTTGGTATGTTCAGATGAATATAGGCCAGTGAATTCTAGCCTGTCACCTAATAATAACGCGAAATTTGCATGTTTCTAACTATTTTCTAGGTTATGCGTGTGTTCACGACAAAGTTAACGAGAATACTGGTACCCCAGCGTTGTTCGTCTGCACAGTTATATCTGATTTTAATCATAATCCAACCATGTTGGACATCAGACGTTTTTGTTGACTGTTTTGACGCCCTATATCAGCTCGAATTTCCACTTAAGTTTTGAACTATTTTTTCCCTGTTGGTGGTCCGGGGAGGAGCGGCACGTAAGTGCGTCTCAGGGCTGAGCGACATACGCCTACAAGGAAGGGATTTCATTCAAGGGGACATGCATCGCGGCAAAGAGAGATTGGGCAGTCATGGCCGCAATTGGGGCAATGGCTACCTCTCTAAGTGTACCTATAGTTAACCTATAAGTAGGGACAGGAAATCTTGGTAAAAAGATTTTTGCCCCACTATTTTTCTGTGCCTTACGTGCACACCAGCAGCTCAACATCATGGCTATTGACAGAGTGTTTTTGTGCAGAGTTGTTATTCATTAGACTGTGCCAATCAGTACACGGATAACTGCGACACATCACGTCTGTGATTTGCGGGTTTGATCTCAAGACGCTGGGTGTTACGGCATCCAATCACTGACTACAAAGCCGAGATGCAGGTGCGCACGTAAGACACTGAAACAAAGTGGTGCAAAAATCTTTTCGTGAAATTTCCTGTCCCTACCTATAATGTAGAGCCACGACTTTGTGGCGAAAAGAATTTTTGCATTAATTGGTTTCAATATCTTACGTGCACATCGGCAGCTCTGCTTCATGGTCAGTGATTGGATGTTTTAACTCTCATACGTCTTGGGGTTTCTACAGGCAAATCACAGACGTATGATGCCACAATTGTCTTACTGTGATTGGTGCAGTTAAATGAGATACGTGACTGAACAAAAACACGCTGTCAATAACCATGAAGCACAGATGCAGATGTGCACGCAAAGCATTGAAACAAAATGGTGGAAAAATCTTTTTCGCGGCAAAACCGTGGTTCTGGCTATAACTAAGAATAGAGGGAAAACGGTCGTTGACACTGTATACGCTCAGCAGCTACATAACATTAAAAGTAAATAGCTACTGGGAATAGAGGAAGGTCCAGGTTTCTTTATTAGTGTAGTGGTGGAGTGTCTAGTTGAGTGGGAAGGTGGGGTAGGAACTTTATTTTGGGTGGGCGCTGGCGTTAATTTTAAGTTTTGATATAGAATAGCGTGGCACACTGTCAGATGGAGTTAGTTCCGAGACCCCGTACATGTCACGGGTTCAACAACCTGCCGGCTGGACTCCACAGTCCTGTGTACACTATGTCCTCAGCTACTTGCACATTGGCTGCTGCTCCAATGAGTGGCCAGTCGGTGGACATCTAAAAAAGGTAGCACGGGAGTCGGCGAGTGTGTTCATGCCGGTATGCTGTTGAATCAGGACGAGTTTCATGAGCAGCACATAACCATGAAAGAAACTCACATTGACAATAGTTTGAAATATAACGTCTCTTCAAATTAATTCGCATAATTTATGGGGCTCTAGGGTAACGCAGGACTGCAGCGAAGAGGTGAAGAAGCACTGTTAGGGCAAGGAGGAGGTGGCGGGGAACTCCCACGGGCTTGGCGGAGGAATGGTCGCGCTGTAGTTGTTCCAGCAGGTGCGTCTTGTATACAGTGACGATGCGTCACCCGGTACAGTCACCATGCTCGCGAGTAACACTCCCTCCACGTCCGGGATTGACTCAGAGAACCTGCTAACACGGCTCCGACCACACATGATGTGGCTTGTCAGCGCGCGATTTATACAGTATTACCATGTCTGCCTCTGCCGTCCTTCAATACAGTCGCAGTCGCCATGCGTGGTCGTGCGAGCGTTATATAACCCGCCATACCTTGTCCTGCCGGTGTATATAGAACAATGTAGGCCTATGTTGGTCAAATTGCGAAGTGCCGTTAGGGGAAACAAGACCTAGAAGTTTATGCGCTGCAGCGCCATCTATTGGCGAGTTGGGGCTTAATGGATAGTATAAATACCTTCTCCATGAAAAAATACAAACGTGTGCTAAGTTTCATGTAGATCGGCCACATATTGCCGGAGTTCATCAAACTCGTACATAGACTATATATATACCAACATGTGTGTATGTACGTGTGTGTAGTATATGTATGTATGTATGTATGTATATGTATATATATATATATATATATATATATATATATATATATATATATATATAAAATCACGTGGCATTAGTGTGTGCGATGGTCACACTAACTAAACCTGTATTGCTAACAGCGGCGTGCAAATTTTTGGAGAAGGGGAGGATTTAAAAAAACACTCTTTGCCATGTGCTTTGGTACATGGTGTGCGATCGTCTACAGTTTTTCCAACGACAAAGAAATTAACCAGTGCCTAATATAAACGTGGTAAAATGTGGGCAAGGAAAGAGGTAGGTGTGATACATAATTTTCCCTCCCCTCGTCAGGCTTACTTAAACCCCCTCTCCTCACCGGCGTACGGCGGCCCCGTTCACCCCCCTGCCTTGTTGGCACGGCACTTGTGGCTGAGACCAATGTTTATTACTGAAGAATTAGTTCCTTGCATATTTCTTGTTATTAGCTCGAAAAGTGTACCTGTCCGGTTTAATAGTTCTACAGACAGCTCGCCCTGAAAGACTCTGTGCTTCGCCACTTGGTGTCCAGTAAGGACAACGTTGCATTACATGTGTTTTTTTTTTTTTGCTTAAAGCTGTACCCAGAAGTAAACCAGAATCCAGTAAATGACGCCTCGTACTTACGACAGACGTCGTTTGTCGGTGAGAACATAACATTGCCGGTTTGTGTATATTTACGGCCAGTAACGTCAGATATAATGCTCGTTCATGAATTGTACTGCAGGTTAAAATGAGCGCTGCATCGTGACAAGTACAATGTCAATCACGACATTATTTGTTTGCAATACCTTAGGTGTATGGTACCTATTTAATTTTGCGCTAAAAGCATCAGATTAGAATTGTAGGTTTCTCGAAACCAATTTTCAAAAATCAAAATACAGCAATCCTAGACAAAAAAGGGCAAACATTTTTCTCGAGTAACGTATATCTGAAGAAAAATATCTGATGCCGAAATCTCGTACATTTAATTGCGGCGCAAGAGATCGCGCTTAAGAGTGCGTGGTAGATAAGTAAACGCTGAAAACATCAATTGACTTCTACGTTTTTTAAGCCAATATGGATAAAATATTCAATAACAATCCTAGATAATGGTATTTGCCAGCTTTATGAGTAAATATTTATCCAGAATTACTAATTCGTTACGCGTGATCTCTTGCGCCGCAGTTAAATGCGCGAGGTTCCGGCGTCAGAGATTGTGCCACAGAAGTTCGTAACACTGGAAACAATTTAATTTAAAACGTAGGATAAAACTACTGTCTAGGATTGCTATTGTTTAATTTCCGGAAATTGGCTTAAAGAAACATACAGTTACAGAATAATGCTTTTAGCGTTGAATTATGTACCACGCCCTCTTAACAAATGCGTCATTCTGGATAAATGTTTGCTCATAAAGTTGCAAATATAATTATCAAGGATGCTGTTTTGCAGTTTTTTTTTTTTCAAAAAAGTGTAGATCTCAATTGTAGAACTCGGCGCTTATCTATGTAACACTCACTCTTAAATATTGAATTAATCAATGACCGAAATGTGCCGTACAGTAGTAGTTGTACATAGTTTCTTCCTTCTCCATACTGGAGTTTAAATGGATTCGGAATGTATAAAAATAATACTCAATAAATATATTTTAAGAACACTTTCCCAAACAATAGGTATTTTGCTTAATATGTCTCGAATGCAGCTACTCGAGAAAATTTACCGACACATTGTGTCGTGTTGTCTTCTGTCATTTGTTTGTTGGCGACTGTCCACGGTTTTTGTCTACTTCCATCTTTTTCTTTAAATTCATACTGGAAATCTGGTTTTTATTAATGTTCTTTTTTTTTTGTCTGGGTGTTGTCGAAATTTGACTGAATTCTGTCTTTATAATTACTATGCTGATAACATAAAAACTGTCAGAATTCCTTTGTGGTGCTTTTTTCTGCTTTGTCGGTTTTTTGCACTTTTTCTCTTAACACAAGTTTGGTCAATAAAACATTAGCAATACCGTGTTACGTTCACGTAGGTAAATATATCACTGGTGGATAATTGCTTATATAACTTGTGACGGCCCTATTTTATTGATACTTTTATATATAGAAATTAATGTAGTTTAGGTTAATTATGATGATTGATTGTAATGAATGGACCTTTATTGTCATATGTAACATATTGCCATCCATTTTAACTTCAGTATTGATTGTGAGGGGTCTGTGGGATCCTATGATAGGCCAGTATAAAAACGGTAGAAAATATAACTATTACTAATATTATCACAGAGGTATCGTGTCTGGTATCGTTTTAAGTTTTAACCTGTGGAAGGTTGAATATGCTAGTAACATTAAGATAATTTTATGCATAATTATTATAGTTTTTAAGAGTGATAATTGCCCGCCGGTCTGGCGACAATAGAGCAGTTGATGCGTGGGCCGTACCACATGCTGTTCTAGAAGGGGGGCGCCCTACCTCCCCCTGTTTCTGTGCCATACAATCCCCTCTCATTCTCTCTCGCCTACACATTTCTTCTCCTTTTCCCCTCCCCCAACAGACCCCTTGTAATGTACGTGATTTGAACTAGTATTATATTAATTGAAGATAGCAAGTAGTAATTAGGCTAAGTGTTTTATTTGTAATTGCTGTGAGGATGTGCTCATGTTTAATTTGATTTTAAATAAATACGGAGGCTTCCACAAGGGGCGCACGCAATGTTCGGGCCAGGGCTTCGCTCTGATTGGTCGGGGGAAGGTGATGCCGCCCTGGAGAGCAAAGATGCGAGACGCGAGGCACTAAGACATGGCTAGCTGCCGGATATCGCGTCAGTGTCTTTGCGAGGAGGCGCATGCCTACTTCAGATCCGAATTCCCGAGGGTCGTCGTGGTATTACATCCGGTTTACTCCTCGTTAATTAATTCTAATAATTACAATCAATTTTGTGTTTCGCGAGCGACCTCGCGAACCTACGTCCGCCTCACTCTGAGGTTCGGGACGCACGGCCCCGCAAAAACATGCTCTTCCCGCGAGCAACGACGCGACCCTGCTCCAAAACCTGGCAGCCAATCCCAGAGTTGTATCGTCACCATAGCCACGCCTCCTCGCTCCGAACCATCAGCTATTCCTCCGACAGCTATGCCGTTTATTTTTTCTTATTTCCAATCTTTTTCTCACAAATAACGTAACATTTTACCATTATTATACAAGTTATGAACAATTTCACACATATTTACATAAACCCTGAAATATTAATTATAGACGTGAATATTTGATTTAATTTACACAACGGCTTCTGATTGGCTGCCCTCTACTCTTCCCTTTCTTGGGTGGTCGTAGGCCAGCGTCACTTGGGGCGGCTTCCTCTCCCTTCCTTGCACAGCAAGACAAATGTGCTCGTTATTCCTTTTCGAACAGCTCTGGAGGCACAGCCTCGCAACACAAAAGATAGGGTTGCCTTCCTTGTCCAGAGCCCCCGTCCGTGAAGCGACATGTCCCTGTTCGAATGTTGGAGAGGGAGGGGTTGTGGGGTAGACCACCGCCAACGCATACTATACAATCTTTCTTCCCGTGCCAGCCGCAAACCTTCTTACAACATTTTTTTAAGTGAAATGAATGCATTAAATTAATATAACTGTTAATTGCTCTTTCCAATCGGTAGGGCCACGATTTTGTCGCGAAAAGATTTCTGCCCCACTTTGTTTCAGTGACTCACGTGCACATCGGCAGTTCTGTTTCAAGGTTATTGGCAGCGTGTCTTTTTTCAGACACGTTTCTCATTTTACTGCACCAATCAGAATAAGATTATTGTGAGTATGTACGTCTATAATTTGCCAAGGCCAGTGAGAGTAAAATCATCCAACCACAGACGATGTAGCAGAGCTGCAGGTGTGCACATGACGCATCGAAACCAAATGTTGCAAAAATCTTTTCGCCATAAAATCGTGGCTCTAGCAATCGGCTATACACGAAATGCCGACTACAGCCGTATGTTCACAAATCAATACATTCCTAGAAGAAAGTGATTTTACCTCATTACTATCCAATGGCTGATTGTGTAGATGTACGTATTTGTATGCTTGTGCGTCTTCTAATTCAGACAATAATAGTAGGCACTCTTGCAAGCAATTTCCAGTCTAGTGACTTAATTGTCTTCAAATACGTTGTAGATAGTAGCATATCATATTTTCGAGACGTTTATTTCGAATATTTATTCGACAATAGTGTTTGCTGGAACTTTTTTTTTTTTTTTGTAAAACATTTCTAGTGTGGAGTGCAGGGCAGATCAGTTCCACATTAATTCCTCATGCCCGTTGACACATATTTAAAAAAACGACCGAGTAAAAAACGCTCCGATAATTGAAATCGAATCATTCAATTAACCTCTTGAATTTATTCGTAAACCGCTACTCTTTAGCTACTTTCAAGGACAATGTGTTACCCTTATTGGCATAGTTTTTCGAGGGGTTGCGCTATATTGGATATGTAGACATTGCGATCACTTGTTATAACAGCGAATATATCAACATTGTAAATCACTACAGTAATGGAAGATTATGTCGTTAACACGGTTATCAGAAATATTGGCACCAAACAGAAAATATATACTAAATATAAAATATTCATATCTTCAGTTTGGATTTGGTGGACATAAATATTTCAATGCAGCGTCACATCGTGTATGTTGCACTGTTGCGATGTCGCGCACATTCGCGGCTGGTGGGTTGTTGCCAAATTATGCTGCAGATTCTCAGAACTGATGAACGCGCCGTAGACCAATGTCCACGGAAGCTGTAGTTCGCACATTTAAAAAAAGTGCACTTGTTCGTAGGATACTGCAGCCTTGGCAACAAACCTCTGGTTACAAATGTAGTTGATATCTGCGGTATGAAACATATCGGCCAGCGGATGTCCTTGTAAGTGGCCAGGAAACAAATTTACCGCAATCAGAGCGTATCTGTGGATGCAGACTCTGGATTTTCGCAAAAATATTTTTTTTCGCCACATTGTTTCAGGGGTCTGCTTCCTGGTCAATGAATGCATGTCTTAAATCTATGCATCTTGAGGGTTTCTGCCAGCCAATCACGGGTGTGTGGTGTCTCAGTGATCTTGTACAGATTAGCACAATCAAGTAAGGAAGACCTCTTCACGAAGACACGCTGCACACCGATAACTCGAAGCGGGGCTGCAGAAATGCGCGTAAGGTACTGAAGAATGGTGTTGCAAAAATCGTGCCCCGAAAACCCAAATAATATAAGGGACAGTTTCCACCGCTGTTTTCGCTCTTATCGGTACTCTTTATCAACACTGTAAAAAAAATTAAGGTAAATTTACTCTACATGTAATGGAAGCTAATTACCTCTACAAGTGAGGGAAGATTACTCGACACGTGTCAAGGAAAGTTACTCAACTGGTAATGTACTTTTTCTTTACATATTGGCGCATCCCTCTAGGACAATTTGACATAACGCGCGAGCGAAACTTCCAAGTGGTTTGTGTGGCGAATACAGTACCTTGCGGAAATTTCCACACATATTCGGAAATCAGATTTCCCTCTCAAGGTTTGAAAATATTACCATACATATAATGAGTAATGTTACTAACATTTTTACAGTGAAGTTTATGCTAGCGCTTATTGAGAAAACGTTGGCATTGTTCGGTTTTGCATCCGTAATTCTCTTCATAAGCAAAAACATAAAATAGATCTTTTACCGATACCAAGCTACTAGACGCGGAAATTGTCCCTTGCCTAACTTGTCCATTGTAAATTCTATTACCGTTTAACGTGTAGTATAATTAAGGTGGTCGCTTGTCCACACCACCAAGTGGTATGCAGAACGTCGGCCGTTACCGGATTGTTTGAAAACTGCTCATAGCACATGAGTGATGTTTACCTATTTCAAGCTCACCACTAGTCATTCAAGTATATTTTCTAGCGGTCGAAAATTGCGAAAATAGGTGTTTTCGGAATTTTTTTAGGTAGGTAAATTTTGGCGCAAAATATTTGAAAATGTATATGTGTTTACAATACACCTTTCTCTGTAATAATCTGCCACACAATGATAGTCACCACTGACAGTCTCGTACATGCGAGTTGTCTGCGAGAAGACAGGAACTTGCGCCGTTTGGGAACATAGGATAACGAAAACAAAGTGACTTACTCGAATGGAATAATTTACACTAAAATTATATATTATTGGCAATATGCTAACAAATTTAAAAACACAAAATATTATACCTTTGTTCTTTAAAAAAAAAAAATCTGAAAATGATGACAATTTTATTCATTTTTGGCAATTCTTAAGGAAGTAAAAAGTTACTTTGTTGAGGGTTTTAAATGTATTAGCATATGGCCCATAATATTTTATTTCAGTGTAAATTATTTCATTCGAGTAAGTCACTTGGTTTATGTTATTACAATGTTCCCGTAACTTGTAAATCCCAACTTTGCCGTGCCGCTGTGGATAAACTATGAGAGTTAAAACCTTTCTACAAGTGGAAAATATAGGCACGGATAACGTCCATAAAACGAACATGATATCAACTAAATATAAAATTGTTAATTTGTACCGCGTGAACACACACTGTGCCTACTGTCGCGTCCTTCCAGCTTCCGCTCTTCCAGGCTTCAAACACGCAAAATACGTTCGCAAGGAGGCCATCTTACAGCTCGGTTTTAGTCACCTCTTTCAATTATTTTGTTTGTCGCTCTTTTGAAGTTCTGATAAAAAAATGTTAAATCTGCTCTTACGCTGCAAATTTTACTAACCTATAGTACAGTACTGGCAATTTTTTTACGTTCATAGTTTGGTGGACTGACTGCGGTGTAATTATACATGACCAAAGTCACTATTTCTGTACAGTATAGCTAATTAAATACTGGATGTTACAAAAAGGTACGGCCAAACTTTCAGGAAACATTCGACGCACACAAAGAAAGAAAATATGTGATATGGACGTGTCCGGAAACGCTTAGTTACCATGGTAGAGCTGAATTCCTTACATTTCGTTAAATGTCACCGTACAAACATTTCGTACAGACACTGTTCCAATTACCCTATTGAATGTTTCGTTGGAATGTACGTTACTTCCTAGGATCACCACCACGCGGGCGACGTCACGGAAGGTAATCGTGACTGCATTGCGTCTCTTCAATTCGCATGAAATGAAACTGAAAATTAAAAATTTTTAAAAATTCTATATTTTTTTTAAATACAAATAATTTTTATTCTTTATTTTTATGAGCATGACATTGTAACCTGTAGTGTTTTTATCCACTGTGATTTTTTTTTTTTGAGTTTGGTATATCAGTTGGTTTTAGTGTAGTCGGTAAAACGGAAACATGCAAAATATGACTGTAACAAGCCATTACGCGAAAATTATGAGAGGTAATAAAATTTCATAAGAGCCAAATTTAGTCACATTTTGTGTCTAAAATAAGAAAAAAAAAATATCTGGTACAAATAAAAAAAAATGGGAATGAAAATTGTGGTAGACCGTGCCCTTAAATGAAATTTTCAAAATGACTTCCGTGAGCGAGGATACACCTTCCGCCGCATGGAATCCCTGATGCGCTTATGTATCCCTGGAGTATGGCGTATTGTATCACAGCCTTCCACGATACGGGCGCGAAGACTCTCTGTATCGGTACCGGGGTTGCGTAGACAAGAGCTTTCAAATGCCCCCATAAATAAAAGTCCAGAGGGTTGCGGTCGGGAGAGCGTGGAGGCCAAGGAATCGGTCCACCTCTACCAATCCATCGGTCACCGAATCTGTTGGTGAGCAGTGTACGAACAATGCGACTGAAATGTGGACTGTGATTTGAAGAGACGCAATGCAGTCACGATTACCTTCCGTTCCGTCGCCCACCGGGCGGTGAACCTAAGAAGTAACGTACATTCTAACGAAACATTCCGTTGGGTAATTGGAACAGTGTCTGTACGAAATGTTTTTTTACTATGACATTTAACGATATGTAAGGAATTGAGCCCTACCATGGTAACTAAGCGTTTCCGGACATATGTCCATGTCACATATTTCTTTGCGTGTGTGTGGAATGCTTCCTGAAAATTTGGCCGTACCTTTTTGTAACAGCCTGTATAATTTGCGGTATAGTAGCAGATTTAATATTTTTCGCCTGTTGATAAATAGCACGGGTAATGTAGGTGGCATGGTGACCGGGAACAGCGGGGAGCGGGTGTCTTCGTGACCGTGCTCACGTCCACCCAGCGTGGCGTGCAGAGAGAAAGCCCCAGCCACGGCCACATTGTAACAACGCAGCTAGACTGGATATGATAATAATGCTCGTGTCCTCACCAGCCCTCGCGTGCCTCGAGGTAGGCAACCGTGCAGTGAGTCTTGTTCCTTTATCTTGGGGCTGCGGTGGCCGAGGGGTCAGACCTCTCGCCTCCCACCAAAGCGATCCAGGTTCGATCCCCCGGTGGGGTCGGTCCCCGGATTTTCACATGTGGGAATCGTACCGGACGATGCCGTTGGTCGGCGGGTTTTCTTGGGGATCTCCCGTTTTCCTCTCCCGTTAATTCCGGCGCCGCTCCATCTCATCTCATCTCATATCACCCTTCGCCAGCGCTAAATACCTCGATGTTAAGCGCTGACCAAAATCTCTCACTCACTCCTTTATGTTGTCACCAGCACTGGCACATTCTGTCGTCGTTACACGTACCCTCCAATGTTTACATACATTCATTTCACAGTCTTATCGGTGTCGTTCACAATGAAAATTGAACACATCGTCAAACAAACGACATTTGTCACACGCACTCATTTCTTTTTTGCCTGTAATGTTGTGTTGTCCGTAACGTATGTGAACTGCACACATTTTACTTGCAGTTATTTACGCGGAAAATTATTTCTTCATACCACTAATTACGACATTATTAACTGGAATCTTCTGGTACAAACTGGTACGAACGTTGATAACCTATCAATTTAAAAATAAAACTATTACACTAATTAAACTACAAAGCAGTTGAGCCAACGAACGCCATCATCGTGATGTAACTTGTTTACTTTATTAAAATTCTTGATATTTTAATATCTTCAAATAGTACTTATAATTAATTTGGGCGTTGAAAAAAGTAAAACAATAAACAAATCATTGCTGGAAATATTATTGTGCAATTGCGATAAGATACCAGCACAAAATAATTATTATATATAAGCTAAATATTTACTTCGCTGTAGCAACTGTGCTAACAGTGGGGAAATACTTTATAAATCTGCTTACTGTGCTAACAGTGGGGAAATACTTTATAAATCTGCTTGATTTCACCGTGGTTGTACTCAAGATTTAACATTATTACATAAAAATTAATGTGATCTTTGAAAGAACTGTGCAATGGGAGTGCATGACTGTGTTCCGTTTCTTGGACGTACTCCATTGCAAATTGAATGACTGTCAAAGAAAACTAAACAAATAAAAAAAATCAAAGAATTCACTGTCTATCTAGAAAACTACTGTGTTTTGTTTCGTCTTTTCATTGTGTCGTTTGTCTTTTCTGTATATGTCTGATATCTGTTGCGTTTTGTCTCGTCTATTTGTTGTGTCTTTTTGTTATTTTTCTGTTATTTTTCTGTTCTTGTCTGATATCTACTGTGCTTTTTGTTTCGTCTCATCGTTGTGTCGCAGGTTACTTGGTTTTTTATTTTATTTGTTATTATTTTCATTTTTATCTGTTTGTTCCTTGTTTTATTTGACCCGATTCCATTTTGTAATTTCATGTTGTGTATTGCTGACCAAAGCATACTGTGCTTATTTTATGTTTTTTTCTTTTTTTTTTTTTCTTTTATTTGTTTAGTTTTCTTTGACAGTAATTCAATTTGCAGTGGAGTACGTCCAAGAAACTGAATCCAGTTATAAAAATTAATTCATCTAGTATACCGTTAAAAAATACTGTGTCGTATATTCGCAAGCCAAGGCATGACAGTGCAAAAGTAGTAATTTTACACATTGAAATACTGTTGAAAATGTTTTGTTCTTGCCTAAAATGTTAACAAATTAATGGTATCTACCGTCACTGCTGCTGGTTCAAGTGGCCTTGGAACAGAAGCGATGTTGCTCGTCACATTGCTTGTATAGCAGTTCTCAACTCAAGTTCACGTAGATTACCTCGACGTACAACTGCTGATACGTGCGACTGAATATCTGTACGCCAGTCGTTCGTCTTTTAGTCCAGGAAAGATATGAAAAAAAAAACATGGACAAATTGCAAGAAAAGTTTTTTTACATCAAAATTAGCAGAAAAATTCGTAGAGTAACATATCCAAAATCCACCGAAATCCACCTTCCGGTTTTCCCTTTTTTTACGGAATTTGTCCCGGAAAAATGTGGAAACGATAAGTCGAAAACGGTGCATCTCACGACAAAACTTGTAGGTACCAAAATTAAAGAGCACAAAATTTACCATAACATATCAAAAATGCACGAAAATCCGCATATAACTTCTCCTTTTACGGGATTCGTCCCGGGAAAAAATATTTAAAAAATGATATTAATCGAAAACGGCGCACTTTACCTTTGGATCTGAAATACTTTGCTGTAAAGTGCCTAACTTTTCTTGTAACATATTCTAATTTCATACTAATTTACATAAAATCAGCATTGTTTTTTCATAATTTGTTCCGAAAAAGCTATAGTACAATAAAACCGAAACTGCACATCGTATTCCAAAAACCATGGAGGAGAAAATTAAAAAATAATCACACAAAATGTATCTTATTGCATTACAAATGTACTTATTTCCGCTTAAACGAATTGGATTTTTCATTATACGGGCTTCGTCAAAGGGAACAACATTTTAAAACGGCAATAAGCTGAAAACAATGCATCGCACGTCAAAATATATCGGACCATAACTAAAGAGCAGAAAGTTTTACGTAATTATAGTAAAAGTAAAAAAGATTTTTACTGATATACTTTTTGTAATTTTAGAGTACTGCATGTGTGTTCACAATAAACATAGTTATTGAAGTATAAAAATGCCTACATTCCTCTCGTTATAATTCCATCATATGAAAAGTGCTTTCTCTTGCGGTAGTATTTCAGCCTCTTCTTGCGATAACTTTCCAGTGCTCGTCTTGTGTGACAAAAAGCGGTTATTTTGTAATGAATTCTGTAGGAACTGAGTATTTGTCATAACTGTCTCCAGGAACTGATAGGCCTAGTTGTAGGGTCCGAAATTTATCCAATTCCTTCGATTCTTGTATGACTTCGTGCTCGCAGTGTTTGAATTTATTTCGATCATCCGACTCGTGTAAATCACAAACATGACTTTACTAGTAAACAGTGTAGGTGAATTTTTGTAGTAACAATTCCGAATCCCCTTCACAGGGCACTGACGACCACCACAAATGATTTACTAAGCTGTTCTTCCAAACATTACACGTTGGCTTCCTTTAGAATACATCTTTAAATTCTTTTTCGTGAAACGCGGTACATCAAATTCATGATGAATTTTCGTGAAATGTTTCCTAATTATTTTTTTATTTCTCTGCGACAGTCAGAAAGGAAAAGAGTAAGCGTCAAATGTTTTTCTTGCATTCTATTCAATATTTTCTGACTCGACTCTTTCTTCTTATCACCTTCTGTTATTCCCTTCTGCAACATTGTGAAATCCAAAATTTTAAATTTCAAATACATTAAATTGTGAGTAACGTATATATATATATATATATATATATATATAATTCGGAATTCTTTAGCGAATTAAAAAGTCGTTTCTTATGTTGTACATGTGTATAAATCAGATAGTTGGATCAACAGACTTCTTTGTAATTGTATAGAAAATTTTCTTGCTTACAAAACCTACACCCAGCGTTATTGTAAAAATTTTTTAATGTTTGGAAATAGATCCCACTCAAATATAACGTCGCTGTAGTTGCAATAGAGCGTAAATTATGATTCTTACACCTGGTTCAATTTCCCATTAGAATGAATGGGCTCTTTGGGCAAAGTGTTAGGATTTTTAGATAGGTAAATTTTTTTTTATTCTGCAAGTTCAATGGTCCATGATAACCTTGAAAAAATTGAAATAATACTCCCAAAAATTGCTAAGAAGTGAAACAAAATAACAATGAGGGAATAATTGACTACCACTACTCTGTCCTTGTAATGCTTCAGTAAGTATATATTCAGGATCTTCGTCATCGCTGCATTCTTCATCCGAAATGTGAAATGATGCGTCTTTTTCGTTCACTGTTATACTTTTGGTTCCTAGCTTACACTGTACAAAGGTTTCCTTCGTGTTTTGGGAGTTGACAGTCAAGCCTATATGAGGATCTATGATACATGTACGAATATATTGTCATGTGTGCTACTGGTCGTAGCTATCTCACTCACGGATTGTTTACGAATGTACTCCGGAACACGTGCTCAGACCTAGACAGTGTTAAGTTTTCGTCACTCAAGAAACACGATGGGAATGCATCCGGTTTAAAAATTCGGCTGTGTGCTGTGCAGTGTGGAAGTGTGGCATTAGTGTTCCTTTCAGAAGCGAAGACTTTATCGAATACGTTATCCGTACAATTAACGGCGCTGGGTGAAGGTGGCGTAAATTTTTTCCTGTTAAGATTTTTTTTAGCCATAGGTTATACAATCCAGGAAAAATGTTCGTGTTTAATAAAAAATATGAAACGATAAACCACTTGTCTCACTTTTTCTCCTGGATTTCTTTACAACCAAAGACACGCTGTTTAGGCATTATGTTTTATAAGTAAATACAGTTATGTAATGTAAACAAAAAACTTTACTTCACGCAGTGAAACACAGAACTATCAAAGTAGAACATAATCACCCAGTCGGACGTATCACATCGACGCACTCGAATTCCGGTAACTGAACCGAACGGAGACGAGACACGTGTTGCGCAGTGCTGTTCCTTATGACGTCACCAAAACTTTAAGGATCGAACTACAAACTGCTATCATCTCCATAACTACATAACACAAGTGAATTAAAATAAAAATTGCTATTTTCTTTTAAGACTTAACGTAATTTTACGATGAAATGCGACATCCGCAGAACAGTATTTACTAGTTATTTAATTTCTATTGTATATGGTTAGTTTCATGTTTGTTCCTTCGGTATTTTGAACACGGTTCATTTATTTTCACCTCCTTGTTTTTTTTTTTTTTTGTCTTGTTAATGGAACGCAGTCATAGTGTACGTTTATAATAAATAGTAATTATTAGAGACGGGAAAAATTCGCGGATTCACTTATATTTAGGCTAGCCTTCAAGAATACCTGTGTATTGAGGCAGGCAGAAGCTGTTAATTAGCTGCTAGCTGACACAGTGAAACAACACTATTTGTCGTCCATTTACTTGCTTCTTTGTTGTTTGAATTCTTCCATGCGTCCAAAAGAAAACGCGAATTTAGGTCCCTATTAATTATGAGTAAGAGACCCGGAAACTTCGCGAATTCATTTGAGATGACGTTAAATTTCAAACTCCTGTACACGCTAATTACTTGTACTATTGTGTCACTGTTATTGAAACTAGTCTGCGAGGACTGTGAACCAATAGCAGACCTGCATGATAACACTCACAGACTCCCGGGCTACCTTGTCACATGTACAACTGTCCACTCAATGGAACAGCAGACAATGTACTAATAGGTAGCTGAGTACAGGGTCCACATAGAACTGTGCAGTCTAGCCAGCCGGTCGTTGACTGTGAAATATCCGGTACTCTAATTATGATATATATATATATATATATATATATATATCTCACTTAATTTATCTTTTACAGTTCTGTTTTGATATAGTAGTTGCCGTTTACGTTCAAAACCTAGTACGTTATATAAAATAAAATATAATTTTCCTGACCATTGCCCTTTGGAGAAAACTGTAACCACAATTTTGTTATGGTGGCCGAAAAATTTTCCCGAGCTGGACAAAAAATATTTGGCAGGTTAAATTGTGCACCAACGAAACGTTTAGTGGCGGTGAGGAAATAATGTGCTTGCCCGTGTAGTCGGAATGCAGTATCGCCCGCTTGTGTAGGCCGACTTCGGCATGTGTCTGGCGCCGCGGAACCTTACCGGAACAAAGACGTGGAAATTGCGTGTTCGACGAGGCGCGCCGCTAGTTTTCCGCCCGCTTTCCCCCCCGACATTCCGGCCCTGCTGGTGAAAGCCAATCCCTGCAGGATGCCAGCTGTAAATTACGTTGTGCAACGGAACGGAGGTGTCCGTGTTGCTGCCCTGCCTCCTTCTCTGTGTGCTTTTAACATACCTGGCAATCCGCTCTGACGTAGAGTCAAGGTTTTATCAGAGCGGTGCATAGCTTCGGAAGATAACGTTCTATTCGAAAGCTTTTCAACGTGCGGGAATGATGTCTGTTTAGAAATAGATACATGTGTAATTGGATGGCGTAATGCATCGATACACTACGCGCAAATGTTAAGGCGCCCGCCTACTGGCCATGTGTTTGTGTGAATGAGGCACGGCGCCAAGGGCTATGTTGACCGGCTCATCTGGTGCGTTATCGCCTCTACCGCAAGACACTGAAACGGCATGCAATGGTATCGTAGGACATATTTTTACTGGTGGAAAGTTTTAAGTGAAGTCCAGTTAACCTCACAATAGTGGTTTCATAAGAATACCTTCAGTAGTTGTTTATATATAGTATATTAAAAAAAAAAAGCCGTCTAGCCATTTTGAGGTGCTCTGAAATGGTCTTTCTAATTAACGTGATGTTTTGAAACTACCTTTCAGATGTTGTTTGAAGTGTTTGTTCATTTCGTAAATGCACACATTAGAAACACGTTCAGAACGATCTTAAAAAAAAATAAAATCTTCTGCTAGCACGCTGCAACGCTGGTTACAAGGCAGGCAAGCGGGCGCCTTAAGTTAATAGTCTAATGTTTAGATTTACAATTCTCAGGGGAAACAAGATGGTGTAGTGTAGTGTAGGTTCGTGCCGGCCAAGGTTAACTAATTGCTATTAGTTTCCATACATTAAAGGAGCAAACACTAGTAAGAAACTGATAGAACTTATGGTTAGACGGCACACAATATTTAATAGTAAATAATCAGGAGCAATTACATAATGAA
>PNEQ01089820.1:0-46800 GCA_003012365.1 Medauroidea extradentata
AATTCTTATAACAGTTTTTAAGTTTTATAGCAGACGCAACTGCAAATAACTAAAGTTGGTATTGGTAACCATTAAATCGCCACGCCGTGGCCGCCATATTGCGACCTTTGTCCGTGCTGTGTTTACTTTTTACCATGTTTACGTTTATGACCGACTGCAGAATTATATTCAATAAAGAATGAATTTAAAACACCAAGTACCACAATACATTATGTCCGACTTCTTTTCATTTCATTCTTTTTCCTTAGGTGTTTTTATCTGCTCGTATGAAAGGTAAGATAACTTAAGTTTGTGTAGGTAGAAAATTAGGCCAATTGGTCATGACGTAACTCTATTTATTTTATGCCGTAAAATAAGGAAATGAATCACGGATGTTTGAAGCGAAATTTACAAAATTTTAACTTGGTTCACGTACGTAGGTACGTTTGCCCGCTTCACAGTACGTGTACGCAGACGCAAATCTATTTCGGACACACAAACAAAGATCTTTTGCGTTTCAAGATTGCGATGCTAATTATCTGGTACGTCGTAACATATTTCTTGCCTTTTTTTGTACCAATTTGTGTCGTAGTACAAGCCTATCAGTTCGAAAAACGTGTTTTTCTAAATCTCGAACGTTCAGTTTTTCGAACATTTTTTGAGACGTTTCGAACCGAACCGAACCCTTATGTTCGGTCCGGTTCAGTTCGAAAATTTCGAACTTCGCCCAGCACTATTTATTAAATCGGGTCTTAGTTTCTTGACAGACGTAGCTATACTTTAAAAAATAGATCGACCTCATCATCGTTATTCACAATGCGTCTGTTGATGATGTCTTGTCTCTCAACTTTTCTCTTCTCCATCAAGTTGACAAGTTTGTCATTTTGTCGCTGACGTTGACTCGACAGGCAAACTGAACCTACCGACGTGTCCACACAGCATGTCGAAGAATAATTTCTGTCCAAGATATTCGATGGTTGATCAGCTTCCTCCATAGTAGTGGATTCGTCCCCGGGATCTTGTTGGCTGCTTGTATCATCACAATGAATGTTCGAAATGCTTCTGTGAAATAAATTATGATTATATAAAAGTATACTGTTGTACATACGGCCATGAATTTTTATTTCTATAGTTTTTTAAGGAAATTAATTTTTTTTATTATGTCAGTAGTCGAAGTAGAAAAATACTTTTCGCTACATGGTTACACATATGGTTTTTACTATGTAGTCCATTTGCTTTAAGATCACAAATAAATTGAATTGTAAGCATTGTTTAAAATATGTTACATTATAAACTTATGTACAGACAATGAATTGCCTAGTCTTAAGAAGAATAGTATTAGTAAATTGTAATTTGGTCGCTATTTATGTCTATAAATGTACACATCAGTGTAATATTAACGTACAGTATGTGTATTAAGTGGTCCATACATCTCAAGACAACAATATGAAAACAATACTTTTATAGCCTAGTTACGAAAATAAATCCTACGTTATAGAACAGCGGGAAACATATTTCAGGTTTAACAAACTGTTCACCCTACACCACATTTCACAATGTAAATAAATGAAACATATACTTGGTAGCGTATTAATTACATATAATAAAATTACATGTTCTTTCCACGAATTCCTCTACTTCTTTCCAAGCATTCTAATTTACAAGTTGATCTTTGTACACAGTGCTTGCTATGCCATGTATGAAAGGAAATTTAGACACACTTTCCACCAGTTTTTCGTCTTCTACAACAGAAAATAAAACTTTAGCTTCGCCCATGATGGCAACAATACACTTCGAGACTCACATGACGACACAATGTTCGCATCTGCGGCTGCGTCTGTACTGCTCGTGAAGGGGTACGGCCGCAGCGGCCGAACGGTCACCGCAAGCGGCTGAAGTACCATAGGAAATGATTCCGATTGATTACATTGTTGCAGTGTCTTGCGTCAGCCGCACTGCGTCAGCCGTAAGCGTCTGACGCTTCAAAGGAATACCACCTTTACTTTATCTGTGTTAACCAAACATATAAAATAACAGTGGAACAAGCACAACTACGACTACATAGGCGTGAATATTTTGGAACATGAAATATTTTGGCAGTAATTAAGTGGAGTCTTCGCCGGTGTCAAATTTCCACCTTTGACACGTGAGAACAGTGTAGCGATAAGAGTCAGTGTCCCACACTATTCATAGCGTGCTAAACAGGCGTGCAAGGTTTTCCTTGTAGTCTTTTTTCCTACAGGACTTTAAACGGTAACCACAAAATTTTATTTTTGAGTAGTATGAAGTAAAGACCCACACATGCTTCTCGCTTTGCACTTTACGAATTCAGGTAATATTTTCAAAGTTACAGCAGTCTAGAAAACCAGTTTTTAGTAATTTTGAGGGACCCGGAAATCATGTTTATAACAAGCGTGCTGAATGTTTGAAAACATAAAAGCATAGTTTTGAATGTGTGTTCTTTTCGTAGGCAAACATAATAAGAATAAGTTGGATGGTATAAGGCGGCTGCCTTGATGGCGCTTGAACTGCATGCAGTGTGTTTGGAGTTACGTTTTTTCTCAGAGACCAGAAATCATATGTCCACAATGCTTATCTACAAAACGAAAACATGCTTCAGACTACTTGTGGCTATGACTTAAGACACCAAGCACACTAATAATATTTTATAGCCCTCAAACTTGGCTAAAATCTGCTTTTTCACGCAGTTGTTTCTAATGTTACATGTAATGGATGTGTTTGAAATTGAGGTTTACAAGTACATTGGACTTTGCTACAGTGACGAGTTCAATAAAATGATAGGGTGACCGCTAAAAGTTGCACAGTAAATTCGTTACGGCGTGAACACTTTGCGCGCATTTAAAACTTTGGGCGTAGACGTATCACAATACATGAGACAGCGTCGCTCGTAGCGCATTATCGATATCCATCTCACACATACAAGCATATCCTTCACCAGGCGGTCGTTTTCTTAAGGATGTTAGCAGTTTCATTTTTAATACGGCATCACTGATTACACTAAAGTAGACTTAGCGCAATTTTTTTCCCACACACACACACGAAAAATTTTAAACCTCTATGAACATGGATAAGGACAAAGTTTTGCCAGTTTTCATTTTAATACAGCACCCTTGATTACACCAAAATGAACTTGCCGCAATTTTTTCTGTTGTTTTCGGTGCAGTACTAACAATTGATCTTACTTGTGGTGCTTTATTTCATGACGTACGAATGATACTGATACGCTAGTTTTTTCCCCTCGTACCTGCGGCCAACTTCCTCAACAGATATGTTGTCTTTTATTAAATGTAGCATTTTCATTTTGTCAGTCAAAATAAGAACTTAACGATCTCACTTTGGGTTTGAAGGATCACTAGAGTCTTTCTTTTCAGGAAACATTACGCTGCAGGCCATGGAATCGTAACTGCACACTGTACATGCACTTTAAGGCCATACCAAATGTGCGGGCGGCAAACAAGACAATGTAATTAAATACACAAGAGTGTTCTGCGTGGAAGCAGTTTGCGAGCAGGCAACGTGACTCGTGGGAGATATCAAATAATTTGGTTTTGGAAGTGTGAGGCAAGTGACAGGATGTATGCAAGTGATGTAATGCCACCGCCCGCACATTCGACATAGAATTGCTTCTTTGCCGCTCCCGCCCGCACCACATCACACCAACGATAACCACGCGCACCTAGCACATTGCGTAACAAAGCTGATAACAGGAATTGACAACTAGCTGCTCTTGTGCATAACGAGTGACGTGCTAGTAGTTCGTGCGGCACAAAGTGTGCGGTGTGTGCGAAAATGCAAATTCTTGCGAATTTCATACTTATATTAATTTTTTTTGACAATTTACAACCGCGGCTGGTGAAAATCGCGGATACGAAGTCTGCGGAAAAGGCGGGCCGACGTTACAATGCTATAATCTACAGAGAAAACTATACAATACATGAGCATTACCACAATACATAAATCAATGTTAAATATATAATCGAAAATGGCTGATATTTTGTAACTAATATAAAAAATTAGGAAAAAACCAATTATATTAAACAGTTTTTGCAAACTTTTTGTACACATAATATGCCACAGTTAAGAATAAATAAGTTTTCTTTAAGCAAAATTACACTAAGCCAACAAATGTAAGTTCATAATGCCAAAATCTGTTACCAAGAACTACTATTATTTTTACATGTAAATTCCAATTGTTACAGTTACTTTATGTCCTATATTACACTCTTAACAGAGGGCAGACACATGAACAGTACCTAAAAGATTTGAAAAGTCATGAGTTTTACTGTACGAACTACTGTGCAGTTCAGAAGTCTTTAGTTCAGATAAATCTTTAAATTACATTATGAATGTGATCAGGAGTGGCCAACACCATGCAAGGTAGGTGGAGGACTTAATCTACACCCAAATTGCACATAGCAAGACATGCTGTTATAACTTCCATACTCTATCATCATCTCAGAACAGTAAAGGAACCTGATCAGCGGACCCAGCGATACATGTTTCCACACAGATTGTTGATCCATGACTGGCACAGATGTACTGCCAAGTGCACCACGGCTGACAGTGCTCAACCCGGGTTCTACGGAATTTTTTAACACCAGGGATCCTCTATTGCTTCCCTTCCTTTGACTATACAATGCGCCTAGTATTTGACATTTCTCTGTAAAATGGTGATTCCACATGGATAGTAGGTTAACCAAGTTATCAGACTACGAGATTACCAAACTGGAATAACAGAAAGACACTGGTAGGTACAGATACCTCGACACAGGAAGTGTTCTTATTCTTGGTACTGCCACGTGCTCTTATTCCGCAAAAAAAGTGCCATGGCTCAAGCACTAAGTACACTCACAACCTGCTCAAAAGTTCAACAATGCATCATCCTGCAACTTTTATTTCTTGATTCAACAATGCTTGGTCTAGTTGGTCTTGTCCGTGATCCAGTCCACTAGCTTAATCGGTTTCCGAGACAATACCACCTAGTCCTGTCCAAGTTTTAAGAATTCTCTCCTAGTTCCTTGGGTAATGTTATCCCTGCCAAACGAAGACATAAGAATACTGTGGCACAGTCAGCTAATACATATTTTGGAAGGACGGAGTGGTGAGTCTAGGGGTAGGAGACTGATCATGTGCATGTTGTCTTCACCCTGTCCCTCCTTCAGAGCATGCATAGTTACAGTAATAGAATGGAGAGGAGAAACCACTGTAACAGCACAGGTGTGTTCACCTGGCCTCCTTGCCTTACACTTCTCACCACCCTTCACATACAGTATTTTATAACAATAATGCCAGCACAACTGGGTCACACCACATGTATATACTGGTGAAATACCGTATTTACTCGCATACAGGTCGCCATCGCATATTGGTCGCACCCATATTTTGAAGTCTTGAATTTGGTATTTAAGATTCCTCCCATATAGGACACATCTTAATTTAATGACGCGAACGACCCTCTGTGTGCCGCACATCAACACGGTAACGGGTACAATAAATAGAACAGCCTGCTTTCATGTGACTTGTGGTCCAGGTTTCACAATATAGGCGCTTATCATTGGTCCGACCTTGAACGGCATGTCCTGATAGGCCGCATGGGAGGAAGGAATTCGATTGTGCTGAAGATGCTGTGACGCCATTGTTTTATCTCGTTCAGTTGTGCTAAGGTAGTAGAGTGATAGCAGAGTAATACGTTTTTTTAAAGTGATTTGCATGATGGGAAAGTGTAATTCGTATTCTGCCGCGTTCAAGTTACGAGTGGTAGTCTTTGCAGAAGATAATGGGAATCGGGCCGCCAAACGAACATTTTCTGTAAGTGAGAAACTTATTCGTGGCTGCGGGAAACAAAAAGACAATTTAAAAAATACTACTTCTATGAGGCGTGCATTTAGAGGACCGAAACGTGGCAAGTTTCCTGAAGTTCACGCGCAAGTGACTCAGTACATCCGTGAATTGCGGAACAATTCCTGCAGTGTTTCGTTAGAAATGATAATGTGCAAGGGGTGGAGAGATAGCATGTGCACGGGACATACCGCACTGTAATTTCAAAGCCAGTCGTGGTTGGGCAACTAGATTTATGCAACGTGAGAATTTTTCTCTTCGATGGAGAACATCCCTCTGCCAAAAATTGCAGAAGGACTTTGAAAACAAAGTGTCAGAGTTCCATTACTTCGTTCTGCGGATGCGGCGAACGAATGACTACATCCTATCGTAGATTGCAAATGCCGATCAAACGCCAGTTTATTTCGATATGCCACAGAACACAATAGTCAACGAGAGGGCGCAGTCCAGTGTGATTATTAGCACTACTGGAAACGAAAGAATGCGTTGTACAGTAATGCTGGCAGTGACGCCAACGGGCGAAAGTTGCTGCCTTATGTAATTTTGAAGCGGAAGACTCTGCCTAAGGGAGAGAAGTTTCCTCCGGACATTCATGTCTGTGCTCAGGAGAAGTGATGGATGGACGCTGAGCTCGTAAAGGATTGGGTTAAAACGGTTTGGGAGCGTCGACCAGGGGTCTTCTAAAACCAAAGGCCTTGTTGCTTTGGGATAGCTTCTGCGTGCATTTGGTTGAGGGTGTTGAGCCAAAACTGCAAGAGTCAAGGACAGACATTGTAGTTATGCCGGGTGGCCTGACAGCGATGCTACTACCACTTGACGTCTCAGTGAACAAGCCTTTCAATGGGCATCTCCGTCGCCTGTACGGGGAGTGGAAGGCCAGTGAAACACAAGAGTTGACGAAAGGCGGGAAACTGAAAAGACCATCGTTGCTCATGGTGTGTGAATGGATCAAGAGGAGTTGGGCTCTCATCACGCCCGATATAATTGTGAGGAGTTTCAATAAAACTGGAATCTCCTACGCGATAGACGGTACTGAAGACGATGCGATCTGGGAACAAGACGGCGACTCCGACGACGTTGACGACCCAGCCGAGTCTAGTGCGTCCGAGTCTGACTTAGATAATGAGTAGGTAAACACTTGGTGAGTGTTCAGACTGTATTATTTTCACTCATACATTGATAATCTGTTAAATAATGACATATTTTTGATTGATTTTGTGCAATGTTGCCTTGAATTTTTTTGTGTGTTTGATTTCTTGTTATGAAAATTTGCTTGGTTAATTAACTGTGTACATTGTAAATAAATTTGCCTATATATACCTATATCAATTTCTTTACTGGTAGTTTAGCATTTTCAAGCAATTTTGCAAAAAAAATATTTTTTTCACTTATAGGTCGCACCTCATTTTTTCTCCATCAAATTAGGTAAAATTGCCGCGACCTATATGCGAGTATACACTGTATGTGGCCTAGTGAGAAACGTCAGAAAACAAGACATTATTTACCAGCAAAGCAGTCAGTTTTTGTTACATGAAAGAATCAGTAGTATATTCTCATTCTATACTAACCATTAGTGTGATATGGTAAAATCATGCCTAACCCAATACTTTTCTACAGTTGTCCCAGAGCTGAGATGTGTGGTATACAAATTAGCATGGGCATGTGGCAGAAGTTTAACAAGATCAAGAAGCAAATTCATAATGACAATGTAGCTAAAGATGCTCACAACTTTTCTTATATGTACAAAACTACATGCAGGTACAATAGACAAAATTTACTAATCAACACCACATACTTGTCTCCTGCAAGATTCAGGTGTTCCCCAAGGTGCTCCGTCCCATCCATACCATCTAAAAATGTTCGCCGACATATGTCATACATCTGTTGCTCATCAGATGGAAGGTACGGACGGATTGTATATATCTTGCTGCTTGGCACATCGGGAGGTTTGTATATGAATAAATCGTTGCCAGAATCCACAGGAATCAAACGCTGCAGATGAAAAATAAGCATAGTATTAACTGACATATTCATCTAATTTAAACAATATATTTTACGAACAGAATATACCTACCTTTTGCTATCACAAAAACAAAGTTAATGGGTTACTATTTATTAGTGTTTGTAAACAAGCTTTGTTTCCCACAGTACTTTTCCCCTACGGTGATGTCAGGGGGCATGTACTTAAAGTCGTCCATTGTACATATCCTATACAGTTACTCGGCAATTAGTCCATCCCCATCCAAGCACCACAAAGTTTGTCTGCCTTACATTTTCACTTGATACATCACCAATTGTTCAGGTCAGATAAAGTTATTTGGCAATTAGTCCATCCTCATTCAAGCCTCACACAGCTTGTCTGGCCTACATTTTCACCTGATACCTCACCAAGTGTACATGTCAGATACAGTTACGGTATTTGGCAAACAGTCCATCCTCATCAGCAGCAAATATCCAAGGACTCTAGACATCAGTAAAAGAAGCTTCCCAGACAATTCTTCAAAAAACTAGTCAATACCTGTGATTTGATGTCGGTAGCATGAAATAGTTTTTTTGTGTAGCTCAAAGAGACTTTATGGCATGTTGGTTCTGAATTTTGACGAGAATTTTTCAACTCTTCATTAGCATGCAACAATAACATACTGTAGTCATCATTAATTGATACGATAAGCAACAGCTGTGACCCGGGACCTCCCTAATGCAGCGAGTCCAACATGTTGCAGTTGCCTCCACCTTTCTCGGTCCTGTTATTGGACAGAGTACCGAGTAACAAGAGTGATGATTCGAGGAGGGACGCCAGGTAGTTTTACTGGGATTTTGAACATATTACTTAAAGCAACATGATTTCTATATCGAAGAATACTTATACTGTTTTCTTACAAATAGGAGTGTCGCGGTGGCCGAGGGGTCAGGCCTCTCGCCTCCCACCTAGGCGATCCGGGTTCGATTCCCGGCGGGGTCGGTCCCCGGATTTTCGCATGTGGCAATCATTTAGTACGATGCCGCTAGTCAGCGGGTTTTCTCGGGGATCTCCCGTTTCTCCCGCCCTTTCATTCCGGCGCTGCTCCATGCATCATATCACCGCTCAACTCGATGCTAAGCACTGACCAAAATCTCACTTCACTTCACTTACAAATATATAATAATTTGTGCCTGACAATGTATCCGACAACAGCGATTTTACAACAGTGTTCTCGGGCATCACCAATATTAAAAATGTTAAATCAAAAAGTAATAAGTTCACATTAAAGGTTATTTAAAAAAAATATGTTCATCCACTTCCCGTGAAACTGTACCAGAGATTATGTCCCAACCATCAATAGAATGCAGACAGCTTGAAAACAAAACAACAAAGAATGTTGCAAGACAAAAATGGGTAATTTTCTATTTTGCAATAGCAATCTTACGATGGTATTCTCGAAAACTGTGGACTGTATTTATTTATGAAGCCTATACTACGAAGTAACATTTGCTTTTATCTTTCCAGGCAGTCACTGTAAACAACTGTAATGGAACTCTGTGCTTACTGATGTACTGCTAACTGAAAAATTTGTAAATTAACCAATTTGAATTATCGGGTATATACCCTGTTGATTGTATCTTGATTTTATTCAGTTTTCTGGCACAGAAGTTTTCATGAACAGGCTGATGAACAGACGGATAAATAGCTTTTCCTCCAATTTCAGCATACCATAGCCTCCTGAAAAATAAAGTAAAGTTGCTTAAGGTGTACTGATTCTGAGGCGGGCCCAAACACGCCCCTTCCCTTAGCCCGTCTGCCGCACTGCCGAATACTCCCGAGGAAACACCCCTCGCCTCCCAGCGCCGAGAGAAGGGGGTGGGAGAATGTGTGAAAAGGTTTATGCGTGTGTAGTGTTTTCTTCAGTGTAATTGTAAATTTCAGTGTGTTGTTTATTATGTATGTTTTTCACACATCACTAATTTACACGAATACAGCAGTACCCTGGATGCACAGAAAATACATTTACATTCCTACGTTTTTCAAGTGTCTTATTACTGTCTTAATGTATTAAAAAATGTGTTTTAATATTTTGTCTTTCATTTTTCAATTACAATTATCTAATTACGTCAGTGTTGCATCAGCTATCTTATGTCTTTATATCCTTCCGCTTGAACATAATGCAACAAGAAACAATAAACCAACATAAGACATTTCAGAATACTAATAATGTTTTGTAATGTTTTTAGTGTTTTTACTATTTTTCCAGCGTCAATTTTGTCTTCTGTAAATTTGTATCCGTTCTATTAAGTGTTTTTGTATGTGAACTACTTTGTGCCGCGCAAAGTCAGCCCTCCTCGTGGAGCTGGCTTGGTGATGCCAACCCCATGTTGAGTCATCAGAGTCTGACGCGAGCAGAAGATACACACTTCATCTACCGCAGGTCCTTCACTAGTTTTGCATCAAGTCACTTTAGTTTTCAAAAGTTTAGATTTTAGTTACTGGAACTGTTTCATTGTTGTTTGACCTGAGGTTCCTCCCCTCTGCCGGCCATCAAGTCCAGGGGCTTAAATTAAACTCTTTTAAGTTTACCGCCAGCCTAGCGCTGTTCTCTCACGCAACACACTGAAGGGGTTTATGTTCCAGGCCCGCTCAACTAGCATTGGCTTTCAGCAGATACCAGTTAATTGCTTATGGTGAATAAATTACAGATACTATAAATTTCTTCTATTTATATAGTACTTGCTCACCCCGTCCCTAGTGACGTATAGTGTAACTATTTGAGTGTGTTGTGGTGTGGAGACTGGCCCCACCTGAAAGTTGCTACACTAAAGATTCATATTGTTTATTCTTTGTGGAAGCATTTTAACTTTACATCAGAGTTCCTTCAATCCTTAGCCACAAACTAGACCTACACTTCGAACCAGATCCAATTTGCTCTTTCCTCACCTGGTCCATGATTTTTGTGTGAACCAACAGCAGTCAGCGTTTCTGTATATAAGACCAACATGAACTAGAAAATGTTAAGTTAAACACATTCTGGAGCCAGGAAACTTGATTAACAAAAATAACTATCTGCTATATCTCCAGTCACCTGAAGCCTGTGTGAGCCACTAGCATGGACTCTTAACCACAGCCTACCATATTAATCTTCTTTGTACTCCTTTGTACTCCAACTCTTCATACATCCCAGAAGTCCGCCAACCCATGATCCACTCCATAAAATTAGGCCTTTTCTTGACCATTTTGTCCAGCAATGCAAAACATGTATTGCACCGTAAGTGCGGTCTGGAATGTGTTCAGGGATGGAGGTGCCTAGTGGTGATCACTTGACTTAGACCGACATCTTTCTCGCCAATATTTTCGCAAGGCTTAAATTCCCTGTGTTCTATGGATCTCCTCCTCTACCCAACCCCTTCCCTGTTCCTGCTAACGTATGTGCCTTGGGTGTCGGCGGCTGCGGCATCCAGGATCCATCGTGTGTAAGCGTTCTACTCCTGTGTTGGGACCGGTAGCGATGAGACGTCTGTAAGGTACGTGCGCTCCTATAATTGGTAGTTTGGGGCTTGACCCCTTGTGGACAGTTGGTAGCGGCACTGTCACGTTACGTTTCTTATAATTTGTAGATTCAAAATCTTGTCTCTTCAAAATTCAGTTTGGACCCACCTTCGAAACTCCTTCCAGTATGTTAACTGTTTTGGGCTTAAATGCTGTTGTCGGCCGTAAAATAACACATTTTTCCTGTTTGGCCGTTTGAATTTAATTAGACTTTGTGCTACAGTTAATGGTTTTTTGTCGGCTTTTCCTCCTTGGAACGCACTCACTGGTAACAAAATTTTCCTGGACTTTCTTTTCAATGTAGGTTTTGTAAACTATTTATCATATTTGAAATTTTGTAACCAGTTCGTAGCACGTTATGGTGTCGTAATTATTTTGTATGCCTAAGTAATCCAGGTCATCAGACATGCAACACAGGCATCAGCTCAATTGTTTTGTCATGCCCTTTTACTAAATGTTTATAAAGAAACTTAAATGTTTGGCTTGTTTCCCTTCAGTTACAATTGTACATGGTTAACGCACTAGTAGACAGTGTGCAATTCGCACTCAGAGTTTTAGTGTAGCGTGAATAATTGTCTAAGACAATTCAGACTTTTTAATCAAAATTTAGACCCCTTACGGGCATACTGACTTTGTCTTTTTAAATGGCTTAATGTTAAGTCTCCTTCGAGCGTGGTTGAGGCACATTATCTTATATAGTCGAATATTTAGTTGTATTGGGCGTGCCACCCAAGTCTTTCTTGTAATCCACATATTCAAAATTTAGAGTCGGTTTGTAAACTTTTGTATTAATTGTTGTTTGAAACTAGGGCCATTCACGTAAAAATGTATCACTTTGATATTTGATGTGTATATGATGAATGCTCGTACGTTTCAACAGCTGTTCTATTAAAGACTCAGCCATTATTGTACTTGTTCGCCATTTAGGCTCTGGAATTTGGTAGAGCTTTTCAACTCGTTTATTATGCTTATGTATATGTGAGTGGATGCTTAAAGACTCCTGCGTGTTTAATGTACGAGCTTGGTTGTACCTTTTGAACAAAGTTTGTGTAGTGATAAATTTTCTGTTCTCAGTAGAGGCTGGTAACTAGGTGTCAAATTGTAAGAAAATGTCTAGGCCTTGACAAACACAGGTCGTTGGCTAAATATACTCTTGCTTCTGTATAACTCATTAACGCTTGTTGATCCTGTTTAATATTCTTGCTAAGTTTGTAATTTGTTGTTTTAATAAACCTGGTATTTTTTAAATTTTTTGTATCATTCATATTAGTGGTACAGTATCTAACCTTCTCAACTGAAGAATATGTGTGTCTTTTCTGCAGGCAGTTACATTTTAACGGTGTACATTAAAAAGAAGCCCCACTTAATATGGAATAAAACTCTACATTGTTTGTGACTCCAATACAGGGTACGTGTGCAGGTAGCATTCAAAATTCATTACAGAGTCTTGTTGTAAGGTTGTGTTAGTTGTGTAAAGGTCAGACACTTTTCATGGATCAATTTTATACCAGTACATCCTTACTTGACAAGTTATGGGAGGAAAAGATAGGTATTGGCAGTGAGTACTGTTCAGAAAAACTGGATAGGACTGCCTAACATTTTAAAAACTACAGACAGTTGAAGAAATGGAAAAGTATTTCCCACAGAAGAGATTCTCTACTTGCAGTGAAGTGGAAAGATACAAGAGATGTTTACTGGCTTTCAACGATACACAAAGCCACAAAGCACAGTAAATGTCAGACGTAGAGGCAAGGCATTCCCAAAAACCAAGCCAGATATTGTTTTGGATTACATTATAAACAAAAGAGGAGTTGAACACGCAGACTAGCTGTTGAATTACTATCCCCTCCACAGAAAAACCTATGAAGTGGTGGAAGACGGTATTTCTTTCTACCTGTTTTTGTACAAGAAGTCAAGGCAAGATGCTACCAAGATCCACTTAGATGACTTCATGAAGACATTAGGAATCAGGTGGTGGCTTACGGAGCTATACAAACAAAAGGTGTATATCTCGTCAGGTGATCGGTTGTCAGCATGTAATTTTACAGCAAAAATTTCTCCCACAGAGAAGAAACAGAATACTACAAGATACTGCACAGTATATTTAGATGTAGGAAAAGCGCAACATAGCAAATGTACACATAAATAAACTCAATGGTGGTGTGTCAAATGTGGGGTCTGCGTGCTCTTGAATGTTTTACAAAGTTTCACACAAAGTCAAAAATTTTTTAGATGATATGTTTTGCGACAATTTGCCTAAAAAGATTAGCGAATGAAGGAAAACTATCAGGAAAGAAGCAGTGTTTCTAAGAGTTTCACAATACAATATGCAATCCTCATGTTGTGAATATTATAAAAAAAAGACATGTTTCAAATTATTAAGCAAAAAAATTATTCTGTATACAGTAAAACCCCTTTATAACAACCCATTTAATAACAACCACCTCTCTATAACAACCCATTTAATAACAACCACCTCTCTATAACAACCAATTTAATAAAAACCACCTCTCTATAACAACCCTTTCCTCAAGAACCATGGGTTTAGAAAAAAAAGGGTTTTACTGTACAGTTAAACCTCTTTATAAAGACCACCCCTATATAAAGACCCTATTCTAGGGAACCATGAGGGGTCTTATAGAGAGGATTTACTGTAATATATACATGTAAATTTTGTGGCAATAGTAATAGAAGGCTACCAATAATGTAACGATTGAGTGCTGATGCTTACATGCAATTACTGGTACATATTTAGGTTCAGAATGTTCAGCAAATATTTCATAGAATTTTTTTTTTGTATAAAATAGTAGTTTACATATCATTTTGCAAAATTATTCAACCATGCAAAAGCTGTGTGTATTTATCATCACAATGGTGTAATACATTTCTGGCTTCTTAACAAAATATTATTCCTAAAAAAGTTGTAAAAGTGTTAAAATACTCCAGTATTCTCAACAAAATCTGCATATAAAGAGCAAAACTTAAAATGTATTAACTTCAAAAACCACTTATAGCAATATCAAAAGTAAAACCATCACTAAAATTTTAAACTTTTTTTGGAGAACTGTTTTTATTTTATTTACATAAAATAAATTCCATAATCACCTGTTTAGTTAGTTGCAGTAAACAAGGCAATCTATTTTGTTAAAAATATATATGTATTCGTATATCACTACTGAACATTTCAAAAATAGATACGAGCTATATTTAAATATTAAAATTACTATTACAATAATCTAAAGCCTATTACACACTGGCATCTTTCTTGTATGAGAAGGTAAACACCTTGTTCAACTCGACTTTTATACTAGCTAGACTGGGAAAAGAACGGTTCTATTTTTCGTCATCTCGTACAGTTAAAATTAAACAAAAAATTTTATGCACGCACAACTGACAAAATAGCTTACAAACAGCAAATATTTTGAGATAATACTGTTTACCTAGAAAAAATTAATTGAAGAAATATTGCCAGTTTGTGCAACACATCACTTTACCTGTAATATTATCTATTGTACAACAATATTTTCATTATTACATTTCATAATTACAGTAGAACCCTGTTATAATGTTTTTCAAGGGACCTGAGAAAAAAAGTGTTACATGCAGGAAAATGTTATAAGCAGGAATACGTATTTTTACACCAGTAAATGGATACTACACAAAAGTAACTTAAAATTTAATAGTTCTGTACAGTAAATAAGCCAATAATGAGAATAAATGAGGCTGTAGTAACTGTGTTATCAGAAACATAACGAATACAACATTATGTGTATAATAGAGGCTTTCTCACTTGTCTTCTGTAGGTTCATGATCGTCATCTTTAGGATCACAGTCTTTAATATCACTGTAATATACACTTATGAAACTTTCACAGACATTAATTTGTTTTTTGCAGATATTTTCAGTATACAGCTTAGTTACTTTATTTAAAATAATACAGTTAAGAAAAATTTTACCAGAGTTTTGGTAAATGTCTGAGGAAAAAGTGATGTTATAATATGTAGAAAATGAAAATTCCAGTGTTGTTATAAGCAGGAAATGAAAGAATTATGCTTTATGGAAAAATTGTGGGACCAAAGATAAGTGATGTTATGTGCAGGAAAATGTTATATCCAGAAATGTTATAACAGGGTTATATTGTAATCTTTTGGTGCAGACTAAATTAGTACACCTTCTTATACAAGAAAGTTTACAGTGTGAACTAGGTAACTTAATTTGGTAGGATGTTGGCTAGAATGCTAGCTGGTGTTCACTTTCTTGCAAACCTTTAATGTCCACTTTCATGTGCAAGAAAGATGTTGGTGTGTTATAAGTTTAAGTTATTTTCAGAGAACAGTGAATAATATTTTACAAATATGTACTTAAAATTAAAAACTAATTGTAATAATTTAAAAATTATATTGTAAAGGCTTATGTTGGGTAAGCTTGCGGTTCTTTCATACACATAAAATATTGTCAACAACATGCAAAAAGCAATTCTAAAAAATTGTCCAGGATGATCAACTCTTGTTTCTGGTTTCTCCAATTATGATAATAACTAGCTGGCCGGCTGCGGCTTTGCCCACGTGAAATTATGTAATGTAAACAGTAACTCTGGATAAAATATGTGATGAAGACATTTAAGAGCTAGCGTATTCAATAACAGTGAACTGTAAATTGTCTTAGCCCAGTGTAAAGAGCGCATATTATGCTCGTATGATGTCATTGTAATTCCCATCGCAAAGTCTTGCACAGGATAAAAAACCTGTAACCCGACCCCTCCCACACCACAAACTTTATACAATACCTGAGTGAATGCTTAAAGGCAGGCAGTGATAATTCCTTTGTATGTACAGGCTACAGTCCAAAGAGGTTTTATTTATGAGTCGGATGGCAAAAAGAAACGACTGTTGAATCATTTCTCCGTGATCGCTCTCTTTTTTTTGGGAGCCTGTAACATTTTACTGCTATTCACATCCTTAAGTTTCGAATTTCATAAAATTCTGAATTTAATTTGTAGATATTTACATATGATTCAATCTTATAAAAAAATCATCTCGATAACTCAACGGGTATAAGCAGTACATATGATTATTTGAAAACACACTTTATTTTTTTAACAGCTCTCAAGGACGAATTTCGAAAATTCCTAAAATTACTTTTTTTGATATATGCGTAAGATTTATTTTAAATTAAAAACCATTTCAATATTTCCAATGGTTTAGGAGATACGTGGGATTAATTAAAAACACGTTTTATTTTTTTAAGAGCTTTCAAGGACTAATTTCGATAATTTCTAAAAATACTTTTTAGATATTTACTTAAGTATGATTTTAAAGAAAAAGTCACCTCACTATCTGAAATGGTTTAGGAAAAATCACGGATTAATGAAAAACACATTTTACGGCTTTTCACCACCTTAATTTTCGAATTTCGCAAATTCTCAAAAATTTGCAAATATGCATTTCTTTGGGCAATATTTTGAAGTTAGAAAATTTATGATAGCTTTCCCGGTTAATGAGATATCAGGGATTCTTTGAAAACACATTTCACCCCATTTCACCCCCTTAATTATCAAATTCCAAAAATTCCAAAATTTCATGGTTCTAGGTCCAGCGGTTTGGGCTGTGCATTGATGAGTAAGTGAATGTGACAGGACACTTCATTTTATATATTAAGATGAATTTTAAAATAAAATCATTAACTGATTTTCTTCTGAAAAGTTACTTTGTGCTCCTTCATGTAGTCACGTGCAACATGCTCATAGTCTCCACTGTACTCAATTTACACATACTTGGGTAACAGCAGGCAAGTTAACTACTGTAATCAAGATGGCTTAAGAATTACAATATTGAGAAATTCCTTTCCAAATATATCATTTTAGTTAGTTTACTGCTGTGTGTTGACTCGTTTAAAACACATTGCACCAAATAAGGGTATAAATACATATTTAAAAACTATTCCACGACACTTCTTTAGCCTAATCAAATTAATATCAACTATAAACTTTCATTGGACATTTAACTAGAAAAGACAAAAACAAAGAAAAATAGATACAGTACAGCAGAACCACTATATTACACTCTCTAAGGAACAAATGAAAATGGTGTAAATGCGGGGAAAGTGTAAATGGAGTGAAACAACAAAAAACTGTAACAATACACATTTCAGTTTCTTACCGTAATAAGTGAAATTTCATTACAAAGTGCACGAAAGGAACATGAAATTTTGTTCTTAATAATGAAAAACACTTTATATTTGAAAAGTTACTGAAGGAAAAACTATTTGCATGGCACATTTAGTACTTTATAATAAAAAATACTACCGGAATGTAGCACAAAATTTATACTGACATTTTAATGTAAGCATTTACTCAAAACCACATTAATTGAAGTAGGTAGAACTATTACATTAATATTACAGTATGTTTAAAAACTCTTTATGTCCACATGATATTATCTTGCAGTAAACACTTTTACCCAAAAGTGGCTGACTGACCCATGCTCGAAAATTAAAACCAAGCAGGCGGTTTTCTCAACATAACTACCCGTTCAAAACTAATTGGGGCAATACAATCAAACAATAAAAATGTATATAATTTAAATCTTATGTTCATCCTCTAAAATTTCTCAAATTTTACAGCATAAAAATTTTAAATTGTGTGAAAAGTCCATGTATTTCCCATTTGTACTCAACCCGTCAAACAAACCTTTCATGTTGCACCAAAATTAGTGAATAATTTATCCACCTGCATACGTAAACCTTCGAGACAATATCAGCAATTACAGCAACATAGTATAAAGAAACACTGTTATTTCCATAGGCTTTAAGCAAGTTTAAAAGCTCTGCACATGCGACCAATTGCAGTGCAGCACAATTATCACACAATGGGGAACTTATTATCATTCAAAAAGAAAACAAATTTACACGCAAGTTGCTAATGTACAAAAATTACTGAAAAAAAATGTGCTCTAGTAATTCAAGCCACTCACATAGTTACGATTTCTGGTAAAAACCACTACAGAGATGTCTAGCAATTTAAAAACTGAGTTGCAAGAATTTTAGTGTCTCAACATTTCACTAAATAGTTAATTTATTCAAAATTCACAACCCAAAGAAAGGCCTCTATTAAAAACAGATAAGAACACATAGGTACTTTTGTGCGAATTTCGTAATAGTTGAGCAGCATTTTTCCACTAGTGACTGAAAATTATTACTTATATACTGAGTACAAAGTAACAGGCAATCTGTTTAAATAGTTGAATGGGAAAAAGAAAGCTATAGAGATTTTTGCTAATTTTGCTAATATGATCAACTGTTTTGGTCAACCAAAGTGTATACTTAGTGTATTTGAAATACACCACAAGCTCACAAATCACAGCCTTGACATGGTAACGTACAATATGTGGGTATAAGGCTCGGGCAAAGAACCCTTTAGCCTCCACGCTGTTGGGAAGTTTGTGCACCTGTAGGCATAAACAAAAGTACAGGTAACACACAGCTATCGCTATAGATATCTACAGCAACTTTGCATTATTTACAAAAATTAATCAAAAATTTCAATAATTTTGTTATGAGGTGGACACATTTACCAATACTTGTGACTAAACCATTGGACTCACACAAAACAGATGGGACACATTTACTAAACTTACGACAAAAAACGGTTAGAAAAAGTCAATTACTGAACTGAACATTTTGAAAACAGCTGTGATGCACACCCAGCTTTCTAGTGTACTACAAAATCCTATACGAATGGCATTTAATTTTGCGTTAGAGTCATAAACAAAGCATGGCCGTGTCCAACATAACAAAATTCAAGTCCTACGCAGCAAGAGCAACTACGCAATTTGCACGCTGAATGCGCCCGCGCAACGCCAAGCAGCTAGTTATAAGCACAACAACTACGCAGCGCCCGCACAATGCAAAACTGCACATGACAAATTCAATTCAAGCACACAAATCTTATAAAAAAATACTTCCGACAGTCACCAACCGCTGAGCTGAAAAATAAAATGAGAGATAATATTATACTGTACAACATCAAATACCTACTTGCAGATCTGCGGTTAATCCGCCTCGGAACACCCACGGCTCCTGTTCGCCACTCATGAATGTCTCTTTCCAGCCCTTGGAAAACCCTAAGCGAATGAAAATTGAACTAAATTATAGATCAGCCGTGCATCATATAGGACAATCTGAAAATTACACAATACAAGGTGGCAGTTCTGCGAGTTAAATTAATTTTATTTACTCATTTGTATTTACAAATTTGTCACAACATATCCAAGCATTCACCATACTGCCACCTTGCATTTGAACATCTTTAATATCAAGAAATAAGGAACAATTAAAATTAGATTTTGAATATTAT
This sequence comes from Medauroidea extradentata, assembly GCA_003012365.1. Taxonomy (NCBI): domain Eukaryota; kingdom Metazoa; phylum Arthropoda; class Insecta; order Phasmatodea; family Phasmatidae; genus Medauroidea; species Medauroidea extradentata. The sequence continues at coordinate 19,710 of PNEQ01089820.1, forward strand.
ATTGATTATGCAAGGGGATAAAATTTTTACTCTCATTACTTTAATTACTGAAAAGTTTCCTTATTTCTGCCAATTACTATGAACATAGTTACACTTGCGTGGACGGTTTAAAGGAATTCGCCTAAGCGCCAAGCCACATGTAGTTAAAACTAAAGGAGCACAGCAAGTCCACCTGGATATACAATTGAAGATACTGTCAATGAAATCTGTGATGAAATTTACAAGAAAAAGACATAAAAATTTTAAACAACTTTTATGCACAATGCACAGTATCTTCAAAAGTATAAGCGCAATTCACAAATTAAGCATCATTTATTTACGCAATGCAGGCTGTCAACAAATTTACGCGCAGGAGCAAAGAAAAAAAGGTTACGCGCACAATTTTACCTCTTCCTTCAAGTTATGTATCTCTTAGAGAGACAAAAACCATCTGGAAGAAAAGCAGGCATACGAACATGATAATTCTGAAAGAAAATTGTCCCAGACTGAATTATCTTGCATGTATATATACAGGCCAGTTCAGAATAAAAACTTACATTGAACTTTATAACAAATTATAAAAAAAAAACTTTTCAAGAAACAAATATTTTAAAAATTTTATAAACTAGTTTCAGTGAAGACTGCAACAATGACTTCTATTTCTGTTACAAATCTTCACTATCTGTGAAATTAAAAACAGAGTTCAGTTGACGTCTGCATACTTTTTAAGAAACATTAAGAATATTTCTTCAGTGCAAGTTTTTATGAGAAAGGACCTGATAAATATTTCACGAAAGAAAGTGCATATCATCCTAGAAAAAAATATTCACACACTGAGTAACTGATGCTTGCTTCAGTTATCTTGGCTTCCTTCCTCCGTGACTAGGACATCCCTCTACAAGAGCTGTAACTTGTGGACGCAAAGCGCAACGCAAGGACGCAAAAAGGTATCGCAGCGCACATGTGGCTTTTTCTAACTTTACCTGCTGGATAAAGTGCTCGCAGAATCACTGCGTTTCGTAAGGCCGTTCCTCAATGTACAAAATCTGTATGCTTGGCAATGCGCACCAAGACTACAAGTACGTTACTTATACCACGTATGCAAGAGCAACGACCTTCCAAAGGCAAGTGATTCTAGAGTGAAAGGAGTGGAATACCGCGTACATGTGTAGCTGCCAAGGGTGAAGCTCGCGACCATCTGTGGAAACTGCCCGTTAGCTGAAGAGCAATAAAAACATCACACATTAGTAAACATCGTAACTGTTTGGTTTACACTTGCAGCATGCTTTATATAGCAACAATTAAAAACAAATCACAACCACTAATGTTGGCAGCTAGCCTAAAAATAATGTGATATTAAAAAACTTTATTCCAGCATTACGTTAAAAAAGCAACTATAGTTTGAAACTCTTTCAAGTATGATACGTACATACTCAAAGCAAAGCTTTCTAAATGAATCTGCAATCTGAAACTACTGTTTTCCTTCATGTGAAATGACTGACAAAGTTGCTCCAAGAGATTTCCAAAAGAACCAACACAGATATTTACAGATAGCTTCGAAATTACAGAACAAAGAGAATATCTCAACCACTTGTACAACCCCAACTGTAAAACAACAGCATCATCTATCAGATATTATTATTTTGTGGAATTTTATTAAGTTCATTCAAAAGTGCCATTAAACATTACTAAATACCAGTAAGGGTTGCACACAGTTGGGAACACAACAAAATAAAAGTACTGTATTCAAACGCATGCGCACGCTGCACAGCTGCTGAATAGCAAAATTTAATGGAAGATGAAATTAAAAAGTTAAACAAATGAAGACGTATTTTGATCTTTACATTCACTCAAAAAAGTTACAAAACCAGGAAACATACAGTGCCAAACTTTCTGAGTAGTATTTTTTGAGGGAAAAAAATTACCGTAAATAGAACAGTGTTATGATAGTTCCCAATTATTGTAGAAATAACAGCACAGTTTTAGTTCTAACTACTATAGACCCTGAACAACCTGTATTAATTTATGTCAAATGACCAGCTTCAAAGCAATACATTACTTCGAACATTGTACAATAACTGTGTATTAATTATACACTGGTATCAATAGCATACATAAATAAGTCATTTGAATTCACAATTTTGTAAATGGGTCATTGGTCATAGCTGGTTGCTTGCAGCCCAGAATTTTGTAACGTGCAACCAAAGAAACTGGCAAAACTATGCACGTGACGGTGCAAAGGTGTCTGCCTGCCACATTCTTTCTCACAGCTGTGTGCACCAGAACTATGTTGGTATTGCTGGCTATCAAGTGAGTTCTTTCGCCGGTTGCGAGCGCAGGTAGCGAGTCAGTATGTGGCGCTGCCAGTGGCGCCTCATAGAGGTGTGGCCTGCATACTTTGGGAGCAGTGTTACTAGTTGAAAGTGATACGACTTTCCAGCTTGTTGCTACTTTACTTAATGCAAACAGAAATGACTTTTTAAGTTGTGGTATTGTGGTGGCCTGGGAGGAAGGCAGCTGGTTACAGTGTCTGGTAAATACATGTATACGGAAAATGTGACTAACGTTTTGTGCATAAGTAGCAAGTGAATGACTGAGACGTTACTGCTGCAAAGTGCCAACATCAGCAACTCCAGTGCCTACTACTCAACCAAGACAAATAGTCATGTCGAACTAGTTGACAAATCATTCATCATCTTGTGTAGCCGTACACTTAATGATGCACTACATCCTGGCCAAAATTCATTTGCACAATTAGCCTATGTGAAGTCTGAATTTCAAGCACGTAATGCCTGCTAACAGCATAGTGCAAAACAGTGTATAGTAATTTAGTTTGTGGACAACATAGTATTTCGTAATGATGGACGACTAAAATTGCATTATTTGATCAAATTAACTGAGACACAAAGACTAAGAACTGTGCTGTAAGGTTATAAGAAATTCACTCATATTTATTGGTGGGGAAGAGCAGGGGGGGAAGTTGGAACCTTGTTTTTTTTAAACATGTGAATGCTAATAAGCATGCAGTTACTGCTGTAGAGAAAACCGGGGGGAAAAAGATTCCAAAATGAAAAAACAATTGCAAACAGCTAAATTGCACAGTGATAAATTGCGGACACCAGCCAACAATCGGAAACCAAACACAATGAAAACACAATTTACTAATAGCTTCAATTTTGTGGTAATTCTGCGGAGCGTAGAAATTTTTGCATGGTTGAAAATTGCATTCCTACTCATGTAACACTTCTGCAGGTACTGTAAACACGCATTAGTTTTCATGGGACACATTCTCCGAAACAATTATTCAAAGAAATTGGTTTGATTCAAGAAATGCAAAGCCAATAGAAAACATGTATTGATGAAAACAAGACATTATGGCTTTATGAGATCTTTAAAAGTTTGTTGCAATGGGAGTTTACAATTAGAATTTATTGGTTTGTGGACATACGCCATTGCTCACGTTTTGCTGATCAAACTTGTGTTGAATGACAAAGTACAAAGTCCTTGTTTTTATACTTTGTCATTCAGCAAAGTTTGTCAGCAAAACATGAGTAATGGCGTACGTCCATAAACCAATAAATTCTAATTATGGCTTATAAATGACAAACTGGTGTATGAATGTGTTACTTACTTTGTGTAAAATTGAACTCACCTATCTTTTCAACAGTAAGTCATAATCAGAAGAATCATAAAATAGCAAAAGTGAGGTGGCACAGTGGTAACAAGTTGGACTTGTATTCAGTAGGACACTGGTTCGATGCTCAGCTCCGGCAATCCTCTGGTTCCAGGTATCTTAATTTTGGTTTTTCATGATTTCCTGAAATAACTCCACGTGAATGCTGGGATGGATTCCTTAACAAATGCAGTGGCAGATCGCTTGCCCAATTACCATAAAGTATCCAGTTGTGTGTTACTCTCACTAATGTTTAAACACAATTAACGAGATGTTATGAATCACTAAAATATTGCAATAATTTAACATTCTCATTACACTTGGACTGGATTATAAATGTATGTCAAGTAATTATGGTGGTATACATATACTAGTAAGTAAGCTTATTACTGTTGCCTCATGCACACAAGTGTCACATCATCACAGGATACTATACACTGTCAATTTCCCCTCACCTGTAACCTGTCTGCCTTCTTCCCACAACACCAGCACCTAACGCACTTCCCTCCTGTGATTACTAGATGTCTTCTCAGTCATGTAGCACACTAGGTTGGCATCCTGCTATTAACACGTTTGAGTCATACTACAAGCAACTCATCACAGAGTGTATGATGCAGTGGAGTAGCAAGGAACTTGTCAACATACATCTCGCATATGGAGAAATGTGCAATGCATCTACAGTGTGTAGTCAATATGCTAAAAAGTTTCCCACCCAACCTTTGCAACATACATGTTCTTTCACATCAATTCATTGGGCTAGTGGGACGGCCGTCAAGACCATCTGACATAAAACCAAACATATTTCTTTTTATAGGGTCGCTTGAAAGCACTGGTTCGTGCAACTGAAGTGCAAAATGAAGACAAACTCTGGCGGCAAATTCAAGATGCATGCCACTCTGTACAGGCTAACCCCAGTATGTTGCAGCATGTGCCCCTGCCATACGTATACGTAACTCCGTCATATGTTATAACAAGCCCAATATTGTACAATTTTTCCCTATTTATTTGACCTCCGGAATTCACTCCGGCCAGGTTAGCATGTAATGACTCACCCGTATATTATAAATACACGATGCTCACAACACTAAATAAAAATTATATATTCAAGTTTTGCTGACTAATTCTGAAAAAAATTAGGGAAGACCAGAAATATCAGAGTGCAGGTAATACTCAAAGCTGCATCCGCTAACACAGATGACAAAACCAGGATGAACGAAAATATTATTAGTGTTGTTCAGGTTACACACTAGATCAAAATTTAACTAACCAATCAAAAACTTTAGCATATAAAAGGTAGAAAAATTACCCAATCATAACTATCATTGAACAATTAATAAAAAACTTGGATGTAAAATAAAAACGATATGCATTGTTTTAAAAAAATGATAGCAGAATACAAGTGATATTCTGACCATTTTTACGACGGGAAAATTGTAATATGTTTTGGATACTCCAACCTGATTATCAACATTAACAAATTCATATTTTCATAAAATGATTAGTTCAGTGGCTCAAAAATATTTACAAAGGAAAAAAAAATAACGCAAGAGCCTCCTGTTAACCAATTCTGTAAAACGGCAAATGCAAAATAGAAACCTGGAGCAATGCCTCTACTGAAAATTCGGTACGTGTTCCAGCCATCGGACAGAGTTACATGGTGTATGAGAGAAAATATTATTTAGATACCAAAATATCTGATCTAATACAGCTAGAATGTAAGCATTAGTCTATCCTCTACTTTAACGAAAGCATTCTACCACTGTCTCCAACAATCATTGTGTTACGACGCACTGTACAATTTTCAACATGCTAACAAGTCTTTTAGTCCAAGATAGTAGACATTAACACTGGATTATACCAGAATATTAAGACCAATTATTTGTATTAACTAGCCCAAAGAAACTGTTCTCAGAAAAAAGATGATTAATACACAGTCAATATTAAGAACGCAATACACAATCTCACCAATAATAATTTGTAATCTCTGTTTGAGAAACACAAAACACCAAATATTTCAGTTATTTAACATTACCTAAATAACAAGACCAAGATATCACAGGTTCTTTGCCACATACTCTGTGATTCTCAAAAGTGACAACAAAATCACTCAACAGCAAAGCATAACGAGTTATATAGTGTGAAGACCATCATAGTGGTAAAAAAAAAAAACATACATGCATAACATGTAACCTCAAACAGTAGAGAGTAAGGGACTTACAGTTAATACAAATAGTGGCAAAAAAAAACTATTTTAATGTAAAAAAAATATCCTCTTCCATTAAATATTGCTACCGTTACGTCACAAAGAAACGATCCATGCGCGGATCAGGTTTCTTTTGGTAGTACCGATCCAAGCGCGGATCAGACTAACTCGCAACAGCACCAAGACAAGCATCATTATGCACTGCAAATATTTTCTTTACCCAGAAATCTTGTGTATGTATATGTATTACCTAAAGAAAAGTGTAGTTTTTAATATAAATAAATTTTAACAAATATATTGTGACAGCTGATAAATATTAACAAATGGATTATAACACTTGCCTTGACAATTCATTACACAGTGATGTCAAAGCGTCAATGTGTAATTCATTATTTTTCTATATTTGAAAAAAGGATTATAGAACACAGCTTACCTTACATTGCTTTTTTTTTCCAGAACTTTGAGAATGTAATCAATCAAAAGGAAAACAATAACAACAAATTTTGACATAAACTGCCATCATTTGTGGTTGGTTTAATGCTGAACAATTTTTCTCTTTAGATATGTAAAATTTACTTTCAAAAAATTGTTTTCAAAAAATTGCAATTCAATTTTAAACTGTTAAATTGTATGTGAACAAATATCGTAATTAATTAAACACTATTACTCCATTACCCAAAAGCTGCTCATTCACAAGCATCAAATACAGGATCTGACTGTCGTGGCCTAACACTTTCTTAAATTTGTGCAACCTACCAATTAAATGACAGCAAAATCCATTTGAAAGTTTTATACTGTCACGCAATTCATGTGCACAGCATTAACAGAAATATTTCAACAAAATCTTAAGACAGTAAAGAAGTAAGTGTCAGATATCTTTGCGTAGCAAAATTAACTTTATATTTATAGTAATAAGCTAAGAATTAATAACATTAACAGCTCAGTAACCATAATGGATTTATAAAATATTAAAATCTAATGAGAGAATTCTCAATAAGAAATAATATGTGATATACAGTATTAAAATTACGCAGAAACTATTATGTAAATTTCTAGGCATTTTTGTGCAACTTTAACTGTAAATTTTTCGGTAACCAGTTCTCACAAAATATTAGAAGTTCTTGAACACTGTTACCAAAATACTATTTTTGTCAGCAATATACCGCTCTGTAAAGATGTACTATGCAGAAACAGTTTTTGGAATAAAATTTATAAAAATTTTCATTTAAACTTAAAAAAAAAATACACATCACTTAAAGCCAAGTTATGTATTAAAACGCAGAAACATTAATAATGTTTGCAAAAAATATGATACGAAATTAACATCAAACAAAAATAACTAAGGGAAAAATGTACAGCTACAATTGTATGGCAGTATAATTTTATTCAAGATGTGATATCCAAACGCAGAAATATTCTATTAATAATTATTAATATAAATATTAGTAATCTACGAGGCTTTACAATCAATTAAGTATCCCTGTATCCACATTTAAGGGGGTTAAATACACAATTCATAATATTTAATCTCAATAAAAAAACAAAATATTTTACACGTTGTTAAGGAAGCCAGACGTGGATTCCTAACATGAAATGACTACATGTTACTCCCATGACCCCCACACTAAGCATCTCACTTTCCAGCCATCAGATGTTGTTACTTTGAGTCAACAACTCTCGGTCCACTAGACAAAATAAGTGCAGTGGCACCAGCAAATTTAAACTCATCCAGGCCGCATGCCCGAGGTAATAATGAGGCCAAATGCAATCATAATAAGAGGCTAACTCAACAGCAATAGCTGAACAGACAGATTAAAGGGGTACAATTAAGAATGTGTGAACCCTCCTCACAAATTATCTCTAAGCTGAATGTGTAGCAGAACTGTTAAGAAACAATGACTAGAGCAAGACCTGCACCATACTAGTCGAGGCAGTTATAAAAACTAACAATTGCAGTAGGTTTTTTTTTCAGTCACCTGAAAATCTTTGGTCTATTACCTGAGGTTAGACAGGTTGTGATAAACTATATACAGTACACCTTTACACCCTATACTTTTTCTATTAAGTTTTCTTTTCAAACAACTTTCAATGATGAGAAATAATGACACCACTTTTTTGCCAAAAAGTTGATTGTGAGGCAGCTTACAAAATAAACTTGTTACTGTAAATCTCTGGTTCCTGAAGCCACAAGTAAATGTTTCCACAAATATTTATTTCATTAATAACCAGTATTTTCGAAAAATGTTTGTTTTATTAAATTCTGTTATATGCTGTGCACACAACTGCAATGCCAATAACACATTCTCATCAAAGTATCACAATATGTATGATACCCTACTTGGGACAAAAAAATGTTTCCACAAAACTTTACAACTGTCTTACTATCTTTGATTAGTAACTGACCTAACTCTCAGAAAATGCACTAAATGCAGATGCTGAAAACTTTGTTCATGAGCAGCTTTGTTCTTGGCATATGCCAAAACTGCACCATGCTTAAATCGCCTTAACTCACCCAGCCATTTGATGTAAGAGTTGAGCAATGAAATCACACCCCGCATGTCCCACACATACGGGTAGAGGTCATACAGCAACTCACGATTAGAAACATAAGTCAAGTGTTGGAATAACGTGTTCACCGACTTGCTCATATCGTCCAATCTTTTAGCTCTCTCAAACCACTCTGTGACCTGCAAGAAAAAATACAGCTTATGAATTTACCCTGTGAAACTATGAAGGCGCACTATACGTTGTTCCATCTTAACATCATAAAATATCTCCACAAGGATGATAGATACAATTTAGAAAAAACACTTCACCTTACCTTTGTCTAATATGTAAAGAATATTGAACTATAGCTTTTTCAGTAAGGTATTTTTTTTAATACACTGGTCACAACTGTTGGATGGGTGGGTGAGTGAGAGAGAGCTAGTGAAAGAGTGAGTGTGTGAGAAAGAGTAAGTGTGAGTAAGAGGAAGGGGAGTGAGAGGTAGGGGAGTGAGAGGTAGGGGAGTGAGAGGTAGGGGAGTGAGAGGAAGGGGAGTGAGAGGAAGGGGAGTGAGAGGAAGGGGAGTGAGAGGAAGGGGAGTGAGAGGAAGGGGAGTGAGAGGAATGGAAGTGGGGGAGTGAGTGGAGGGGAGTGAGTGGAGTGGAAGTGAATGAGTGAGTGAGTGGAATTGAGTGGAATTGAAGTGAGTGAGTGAGAAAGAGAGACATAACTAAGTACAAAGAAGAGGGAGTAGACTGACTTGGAGTGGTAATCAGGCAAAGAGCTCACTTTAAACCAGAATTACATTTTTTTAAATTATTTTTAATACCTGTTTAATACTGAGGCTTGCCAATTAATAACTGTAAAACTATGTAACTCACATATTTTACACTGTGGATTAGAAAACTTTTTTACAACAGAATTTTCAATATAGGTACCTACAATAAAACTTGCAGAGTCTTCCATTTTCTCCATATGACACGTACCTATAAAAATCCAGTTTACAATTTCGCCCGATTTTCACTTTCCGGAAATGTTATGTCGCAATATTTGTTTAAAATGTAGCACTAAAAAACTACATATTTTTTCAATACAATAATTTGTAGACAAAATTATAAAATGTAATTTATGCACTCTTCATATGTTACAAATGCTATAAGGTGAGTGGTGTAACTGCCTTGGTGTTACTTTACTCTACAAAATGTGAGTGCCAAACACCCACCAAGTCAATTGCACATGCATTGTAAATATGTAAAGTTGGAAAATTTTTCAGCAAACACTAGCACATCCTTCGGCCGCTACACGTGCTAGTTACCAACCACTGCTCACTGCCCACCATACTGCAGTGTACAATCACTCGCCGCCCGAGGAACCTGGCTTGGCCAGCGAAACGTCACGACTGTGTAACCCCGCGAAAAATGTGTTGTCCATTTGTGTTTTGTGTTGTCCATCTGTGTTTTGTGTTCTCCCACCTGCAATTACTGATTCTTAAGTACTTGTGCATCTCTGTCTACATGTTTTAGTCCAGTAATTAGAGTTGCTCCTTGTGTGCCCTTTCTAGGTCCCTCCCATTCTTTTTTCAACAACTGGGGTATTCCCTCCTCTTCTGCTTCCAATCTTGCTCTTATGAATGATGGAGACCAGGACTGGGTGTGTGGAGGTGGCGCGATGCTTCGCAGCCGCAAAGGAGGACGTCACATGTAGATTAAATTACACTCTTGTCGATCCCCCTTTTTCTTCTCGTGGTGCAGTGTTGTGTACGAACTTCACCCTACTGTATGCAACTGCCAATTTGAATGCATACTTGCCAACTTTTCAGAATGGAAATCAGTAAAACATTTCGAAAATACTAATTTTAGCGTAAATTACACGCGGCAATTTTAATTTCAGTCAGAAACCCCAGGTATACATTTTATATTAAGGGACATAAATAATAATAAATCAATATGTCAATTTATGTATAGCAAAATATCAAAACATGCACTTAAAACACAGACAGTATAGTTTTTTCATCTTACCTCAAAATTGTAAAATTCAGTTGTCTGGACCAATCATGATGAAAAATTTAACATGTGTCTCTTCACACTTAAAACTCAGTCACTATAATATTATATATACACAGGAAAAAAATGAAAATTTTGTTTAACACATTATTTCAGTTTATGTAGGCCCCTACTTAACTTTTCTTGAGGGATTCTGCTGTGGCATGCTTCACTCGTTTCAAAAATGCGGCACTAAAGTTCTGGTCATAACATTTCTCCCTTAATGGCTTGCATTTAACGATAGACATGTTTTCCAGAACTTTAGTTGACAATTGGGATCGAAATTGGGTTCGGTTCTTCTTTACTAGGCTAAAAACCCTCTCACATTCTGCACTGCTGTGAGGCAGAGTTAGAATGGCCTGCATCACATTGAACATTCTGTCAAATTTGGGTTTCCCACAAATATCTAAAATAAGAGAGACTTTGACCCACTTGTCAACAATGGAATTTTCTTCCTTCACAATAGAAGAGATATCTTCAACTTGAAGGACAGAAAACTGGCTCTGAAGCTCATCTACAGCCATTTCTTTGGTTTCACTTTCATGAACAAGTAAAATAAATGGGAACCTTTCAACAAAGAAGCTGACATCACTGAAACTTGAAGTTTCAATATTTTCAAGATCTGCAACACTAGCTCTCTTAAACATCTCATTATTCAATGGGAATTTGTGAACTATGTAGTCACATGAGGTTACGAAATACATTCTCACTGATGAATAGAATACCCTCCTATCAGCTTCTTTCAGCGAATTAACAATCTGCAAGGTTGCACTGCCAATCAACAAATCTGTGTTCATTCGCTGATTCTCTTCAGAATGGTACTTTATTTCAAGCAATGCACAGCTTTTTATACAACTTGGTAGAACAAATCTCAGCAACAATTCTTTCAACAAATCATGCAACATATTATCCAATTTGTGGATCAGTGGAGAAGACTGAAAAACAGTATTAAATTTATCAAACACTGGAATTATACTAAGTAAAAATAGACAGATGGCCTTGTTGAGAGGAGACGACAAAGTCATGAAAAGATTTTCTTCATGAGTGTGTGTTGCACTTATTGTAGGCTTTGACACGTTTATATTTTCTGAATTCTTAAACAATTTTTTACCAGAGGACTCACCATCATCAGACGACTTCCTTTTCTTAGGCTCATGGCTTGGCTTGTCAGGTTTGCTACTGGATTTCTGGGTATTCTTGACTTCTGAACTGCAAGTTGCTTCCACAGCGGGTTTTTTTGGGATCACATACGATGACAGGCTTGTAGACTGTGGTTTTTGCGAACTAAGTTGACCTTTGAAAAAACTTACCAGGGGGTCCCATTCCTCAACAAGCCTTTTCAAACATTTTCCAAGGGACAACCATCTTGAGCTCACGTGTTTGAGTATTTTTTTCGTTTCTTCACCATGAAGAACTTCAAATTTTTTCAAACTATCCTTGCGTTTTGAAGATTTTTCAAGATAATAATATATATCTATTAATAGCTCATCTACTTTTATTGGTAGGCATGCTGTGCCTCTTTCTGCAGCTAAATTAATTAGGTGACATACACAGCCCACAGAAACGAGTCCTTTCTGTCTCTCTACCAATACAGTTACTGCACCATTTTTATTTCCCACCATAACTGCCGCATTGTCAGAAGAAAATCCTACCATATGATTTAGAGGAAAATTTAACGATTCAAGCTCACTGACAAGTAAATCTCCAATATTTTTACCAGTTGCGTCACCCTGTAGTTCTGGCAACGAGAGAACAGTTGTCACGATATTTTGTACATTTGTGTCGAAATATGTTACCACAATGGGATATAATTTCGAGTCCGTATCATTTGTCCCGTCTGTTGCCACGGAATATGATGCAGTCTGTAATTGTAGTACAATATCTTCTCTTGTTGAACGAGCCATCTCTGCGACGACCGCTGTTGTTTTCGTTCTTCCACTAGCGTATTTTTTTGTGATTTCCGAATCAGGAAACATCCTTCAGAATAGTGGTGCTGCATGATCAGATGCGCTGAGCGCAATGTTATGCTCGATCAAAAAATATGTAAACAAACACTCTGCTTTAGTAATGTTATCAACTTCGGAACCAGCCGTGACAAAAAAACTATTTATTTTACGGCTACTTTCAATATTTTTCGCATAGGTTGTATGTTTGGTAGACTTCAAGTGGTTCGAAATGTCATTTTTACCGCCGTGGGATATACACCCTGGCTCTTTCACATCCATTACAAACTGCTCGTCACAAATGCGGGAACATCACGAAAAGCTACGCTCAGAGCGAGCATTCATAGTAATTCGGGATACGAACTTCGTCTGCATGAGCGTGCGCCGTCTACACAATAAGACTGCAGAAACACTTGTTTGTAAGTTTTTTTGTTCGCAATGTGTCCCACCATCTCACAAACATACTGAAGTTGTAGCACAACAAACGCTACATTTCAAATTAACACCGCCGTCGTGTAAGGGCCTGATCCTGCATCTTCGAAGAACCACAAAAATACTAACCAACTAATAATAAGCATCAATTGTTCCACAAAATATGAAAAAAACATTTGCTCACGTAACCACATTAACGCAACTTTCAACTATCAAAAATGGCGACTAAGAAAACCAAGTTGAAACAGTGCAGCCAGTACGGCAAAATTAATTTCTTTAATACTGCACATCTATTTTTTCTCACGCCGTTTGAAACCGCTGCCAAAATATACTGAATTACATAATTTCTTAGCAATAATTAGTAAAATGGGGAAAAACTGAAAAGCTTGAAATTTTCGTACAAAAACTGATACAATTCATAAAATCGTACAAACAATAAAAAATCGTACAAAATACGAAAAATTCATAGAAGTTGGCAGCTATGAGTTTACCACCTATAAGTACAGGGGTTTATTCAGATTTGTAATTATATTATGGTTCGCAACTGAGGTATGGGACTCGGTTAGCATTGTTCTTGTTACTTTTCAATTAGTTTCCGATAAGGACAGGACTAATTCTTGCTTAATTTTGTTTTGTCTTTTCTACATCCCGTTCAACAATCTTGTCTAGGGCTACCTTTGATGCTAGTTGCAGTATAAATTAACGTGTTAATTTCTCACACTTTAAAATGTAAATTGTAAATTAATGTTCAGTGTACTTAACTTTGTATTTCATATTTTTCGTTTCTAATGTTTCTTGTTAGGCTGGTAATTTCTTGAGTTTTGTAAAATGTTTAAGGTTATGTTGATTTGTTACGTTTGTTTTGATTTTGAATAAATCCCTGTTGGGATTAAACCTGGAACTCTTTGATAATTTCCTTGAAGTTAGAACTACTTTTAAATTTTTACATGATCGGAATTTTAATGTGATCTTGCTTAGAGCTTTGCTGATTAATTGTTTAAGTATGTTGCTTTTCCAGGAGTTTTGAGGTTATGAGTTATTTGTTTAGAGTAAGGATTACTTTTACCTTAGATCCCTTGCAAATATATAGGAATTCGGAACCCACTTTACCTTGGTCTTTGTAATTTGTTACCGTCACCACTAGTGGAGGAGCTAGCCCCAAAGTAGGGGACGCTACAATCTTGCTAGAATACCTATATTTTTATTATGTTATCATTATTTTTGCATGGTTTCTAAGAATGGGCCCATAAAATCAGGTCCCTATTGTATTACGTAATGTTTAAACATGCTCTCACCTCTGGTTTTTTTTCTTCTTCCTTGCACTTCTGGTTAGCCTGAGTAACCAAATGAGCATTACTTTTCAGCCAATTAAACTCTTGCAGGAGCATAACACCTTGACCACCATGCTCAAAAGGCAGATAGAACAGATCACAAAGCAATGCCACATCTTCATGAGTGAGTGCTTTATCAGCCCTGCAATAAAAGAATACAGAATATTAACTGTTATTTATCATATGTACACTTGCAATTCTTCACACCCAATTAATTACATATGACTTAGGGCCAGATGTAACAACAATGGTCAGCACTTGGAAAAAATTTTGTTCTTTTGTCAAGAGCGCGATGTACAGCAGTTTTCATCACCATGTTTTTATTTTTTATTTGTACCAGATTTTTTTTCTTATTCTAAGACACAAAATGTGACTAAATTTTGCTATATGAAATTTTTTTGTCTCTCATAGTTTCACGCAGTGGCTTGTTAAAGCCAAAATTTGCATGTTTCCGTTTTAAGGACTACACTAAATCCAACTGACATATCAAATTTAAAAACTTCACAGTGGATAAAGACGTTATAGACTACAATTTCACGTACATAAAAACCAAGAATAAAAACTTTATACATTTAAATTAAAATGCTGAAATTTTAAATAAAAATTTAAAAAATTCAATATATTTTTAAAAACTAACATATTTCATTTTGTGGTTTAACATAGCTTAAATCATATCCTACTACATCATTATTTACTGCAAATTTTTTTTTTCATTTTGGTAAGTGAGTTGGTTTTAGTGTAGTCCTTAAAACTGAAACATGCAAATTTTGGCTTTAACGAGCCATTACACAAAAATTATGGGAGATATCATTTTTTATAAGAGCAAAATTTAGTCACATTTTGTGTCTAAAACAAGGTAAGAAATGTCTGGTACAAATATAAAAAAAATAAAAACATGGTGATAAAAATTGCTGTACACCTTGCCCTTAAGTTATAAATGTGTTGTGTCGACTCCTGTTATAGCTAACCATTGAGTTTATTCTCTGGCTAGCTAGCCTGCCATTGGAGAGGCGGATAAATACTAAACAGAAAAGTTGTGGCCAGCGCAAGACAATTTACAAGACGGCAATGGCAGTTGCGAAAATTCTGTGACTCATTTAAGCTAATCTGAATTTTATACATTGCGCAAAGTAATACTAATTTGAGGCATTACAGCATGAAACTATAACTGAGTGCAAGTGGATGGATTGGGTTCAAGAGAAAGAAAACAAACTGTGTAGGCTATTATGTGCTTCGAAAACCGTGATTATGTGCTTAGAAAAACATATCTCTAACCAAGCTAATTCATGTACATTATCGAAACTGATTATAACGTAATATATAACCACGTAAAATGGTATTGATTGCTGTGACTTTAGCCACTTCTGACTTCTGCAGTATAAATGTCTCGCGCCTAAGTAATATTTTGATACGTTTTCGTAACCTCAAATTGTGTAGCCTTACAGAGCATGTGCAAGGATGTAGGAAGTATGAAGTTTCATACTTATAAGCTACAGAGGAAAATTGTCAAAAAATTATCGTTACTAGCATGTTGTAGCAGTGTTCTGAAGTGTGAGGAAAACAAAAGTTAATTAATGTACAGGTTTTTATAATTCAGTGGGGTGGATACTTTGTTCATTTTCGTTGACTAGCAAGTTCATAAATAAAGGTCATTCGGGATAAAGTGAGCACAAAAGATTTAACCATTGAAAAAAAATCACAAGCCATTACTGTATATAAGTCATCATTAACAAGAGATACTTTACTGCGTGTATGGTTGGTAGTGATTCATCGCATGTAGTTCCGTGTATTTTCCTATTTGAATACAAAATTAGTGAAAGAACATCAGACAAAATCGACCTCTGTATTTAATACACTTCGAAACATTTGTTTATTATCTTATTGACATTTATACTTACAGGTATAATTAGACTTAATTGGTGCCAGAAGAATGTGACTCTATCACTGGGCTCAAGTCATCCTGTTTTTGTTACCGCTTGCTCCGCGCTTCAGACAGTTCAAAATTCCACCGACAGGTGATATCAGAGTTAGATTTTTGCCGCGTCGCCAAATTGCATCATTAGTGGGTATTTGTCCATTGTGCGTATATACACATTCAAAAGTATTGGAAATTACTATGAATAACAGTGCAAATGATGTGAAACAATCAATATTCTGTAAATTATGTTTAAGGTTTGCCAGCCTAGAAATAACATACTTTTTATTTCACATACGTATTAAGAAAATATGTTATTTATTGTTTCTGTTAAAAGTGTCGTCGTTCGTGGCAGTAGAAATGAACGAAACTTGAATTCTTGAATTGCACGTGTCATGTGTGTTTTTAGTGGTGGTTTTGAGTAATTAATTCAAATAAACTATGCCCGCATTTACAAGATTCGTAACAGCAATAGTGCGCGATGTATCAATTAGTCGATGGACAGAAACCAGTATTATAGGACATTAGTTTGCAGGTATTTATAACTAAGATTCAGTCCCATGCTTTTAATGAGTAGATATTGTAGATAAAATATATCAGAGCAGTTTAATGTAGTTGTAAACATTGCACGACACTATGTAAATAAAAGCACGTGGCAATATTTGTGTTTCAATTCAGCGGAAAGATATAAACTGGCAGAAAATTTAATTAATCACTGCTTTTTTGAGTGTTCGCTTTATTCCGAATCACCTATAATTACGTGCTTGGTTCACTGGAAGAAGCATTTGGTAATGCAGGTGAAATAGCTTTGTTTCACAGTTCTACTTTTACATTGTTCATGCCACAAACTGAAAACATATGGCCTAAAGTTTTATATCTCTGTTGGTTTAAATTTGAGTACTTGATTTTTAATTCCATGCCAGACTCATAACACACGTGTGACTTGGTATTTATGAGTGCAGTTCTTAAAATAGGCCTACATGTGGCTTTCATCATTCAGCGAGTCCTGAACTATTACATTATTTCTAAGCAATTCAAAGCTAACATGTTTCACATCAATTGTACAAGGACTAAAATAAATTTGACTGGCTTTGCAGGTGTGTTCACTGAGGTAGGTTTGATTTGTGTAGATTACACACACATGTGAAATTTTGAACAGTCCCACAAAAGACTATAAACTATAAGATGAGCCTTCAAATCTTATGAAATAAATAGAATCACAGCATACTCTCTCTTAGATAAGTACACAATGAATCCAAACTCATAATTTTTATAATTTCGTCACATATTTTGACGGTAATGTTAATTTTATGTGTAGTATACATGGTACTTGTACTGTATTATATAAAATGAAGTAAAATGTGCAATATAGCCTATTACAAAAAGATGTTATAAAATTTAAATATAATTTCACATCTTACTTGCAAAATTATCAATTTCTCGTACTTATTCGTAAATAAGACAAAATAAAATATAAACATAGCATACTAGCCAACATCATCTTAGTTTCAAAATAATAAAACTACATTTTTAGTAACTATATTGCCAACATATACATAAAAGTACCACCAAAATTCTTAGCAACTTGGTAGCTAACAAGGAAATAAAAATGGCTGATACAACACAACTGGGCACTTAACAAGAGAATAAGATAACAGTGTTAGCTAATAGCCTGTTAGTTGAAAGTTGGTACAACTGGCCCTTAATGGACAAAGTTAGAAGTCTTTAGTATACACACACACACACACACACACACACACACACTGTGAAGTGTTCAGCCACTTCCCCATCTTGTTTAAATCTTTAAAATGTGTTTTTATTTTTCTTATTTAAATTTATATGTAAATCTTTCTTAACAGGCTAAATACATTTTCAGGGTGAGTTAGTCAGGTGTCCGGTATGATACAACAGAATTCAATAACTTAGTAATTGGGGACATATTAATTTTAATTCATCCTTTCAAAATTTAAATATAAAACAGTCAAGGAATTTTAAAGTAGAGTCATTTGATTATTTTCCTGGCTTGTTTGGTTTCAAATTGACCACAGTAAAATTTTAATTATTTTTAATGATATAACTTTTTCTTGTATTTTGACTAATTTTTGAGATTTGGCAATTTTAGCATATTATTAAATTTTCCCTGGTGAAGTGAGTAACTTCAGGTGTTGCAAGCTTCTCCAGGCTGTAGGATTTCTGGCGCCGACGTTGTGGTTGATCACTTGCTCCATGGAATTCTCTCCATGACGTAGGTTATTGACGCACGTAGGTCAGCCATCACAGGGGGTTGCTTAGGGTATTGCACCGCGAAAGTAGTTCCGCTGTTGCACACCTTTTGTCCGTAATTATTATATTTGTGTGGATAAAGAATTTTCTTTCAATGTAAAACCTATAAACGGAAATTTTGGAATCCTTTGTGATCTGTTTTAAGTGTAATTTTGCTGGTTTTGGGAAGATTGGAGTCTGTTGTATCACTCCGCCGAGGTGCGCTATTAGTTACCATGTCCGTTGCCGTGGGGGGGCAGTTGGTGCCGGGCGCTGGCCCAAGGCGGTCGCTAGTTGTAGAACAGTTGGTGCCAGGCGCTGGCCCGAGGCGGTCGTTAGTTGTAGGGCAGTTGGTACGAATAAGTTTTCATCATTACCTTGTTTTTTGTTAAACTCACGATCAGACATGGTAACGCCGGACAGCTGACGGGTTTATTTGTGCTTGGTAAATAACCGCCTTTTGTAAGAAACTTACCAAATCCAAACACCTGTCAAAGTTAAAGTAAAAATAAATCAACAGTTGACTGAGTAAGTGAGTTGTTATTGGTGAAATCACGATGGTTAGTTAACCCTGAAAGTAACTTAAACTGAGCTATCCGGAGCACGCCAAGCCACATAACCTCAACACCCACTACAGTGACTATTATAACAATAGACCACAGATAAACACACAGCAGATGCGGATGCGTCACAACATGCATGCACAAACATGCACACACACATGCACAAACATGCACACACATATGCACACACACATGCACAAACACACACACATGCATGCACAAACACACTCATGCACACATACATTCATGCATGCACACATGTACTCATCCATGACCACACAAACCCCCTTTTACATACTCACATCAAAAAGTAAAATCTCATTAATAAGCACCTTACATTAAGGCCATTGAGTAGATGGCATAAAACTACACGAGGTGCACATCAGATTTGTTGCTGTGGTTGCCTACTTGAAAATAAATGTTCGACAATAAAATTTGTAGATGCAACTGCATTATGGAGGAGTTAAAAATTTACACACATATTTAAATACGTAGCCCAGTACAGGACATGTGTTTTACATTACATCATAACCACTGAACAGAGAATGAAAATAAGAACATGCTTAATATATTGCATTACTTAGGTATATTACCGACCTTGCCCGTCAGTAGCTGCCTGCAGTAAAATGTTGTGTTATGAAATTTTTCACTTTTGCGACTGAATTATTCAATTTATTACAACATGCGGGCCAAGTTGGCAGCAACGTGGAATTGTTTGTTTAGGTAACTATCCCACGGCTCAGCACTCGTGTTTGTTACAGTTAACGCGCCAGCATTGTCGTAATAAAATACGTGTATGGCGGCGTGCGAGTCGTAAAAGAGTGTCGGGTGGTGTGAGAGAGGGCGGCCCCTGCGAACGCACCAGCACCAGCAAACGATACTCTGTTTCCATTCCTACCCTTCAGGATGTGTGCTCTGAGGAGGGAGCGAGGCGGGGAAGGCTAACATGTGACCGGTCGCCACCCCTGGCGCCCCACTCCGCCCTCCCGAGGGGCTATATAAACCGCTGCATGACTGCGCAAGCGGCATTCTATTGCTGCTCTCTTGTTGAGGTAACACCTCTGAGCTAGACAGAAGTAGACGGGGCTTGCTGATTACCGCCGGGTGTTAGGCGGAGCGAACATTACCGTGCCAACGAGTCTTTCAATGTTGGTAGTTAAGTTAAAGTAGTAGGAACAGTGATGTTCAGGGACAGTTTCGGGGAGTCATTGTTGGAACCTCATTGGGACTTTGTTGGTCCGTCTTGACCATGGTATCACGGGTACAGCCCACCCTGGGTTGGATATACAGCAGTATCGGTGCCTGTGTGAGGGGGGGGGGGGGCACTCGTTTACTGCTGAATAAACCAGGGTTGCCTAGACTCGAGCTGGTCATCTTTCCTATTGTTAAAGTACCCCAGTCATCCTTCACTCCGGATCCCTATCCCCTTTTTCCAGCATATCATCGGGGCTCATGTAGACCTACAAAGAACCGGGAGGGAAGGTATGAGGATTTCCTGCTATTGCCACTTCGGAGAGCCGACTGGAGGCTCGCGACCAAGGTAGGTATGTGATCCCCACCAATGCCAGGGAACCAGTTGCTAGTTCGGTCCCATGCTGCCTTGAATGGCGCGGCTGGAGATTCCTTGGCCTGGAAGAGCCACACGGGCAGGGACAGTGGTGGGGGAGAGATCACGCAGTTCGGGGAAGGCTGCCTCCTGTTCAGGGATTCAAGGCGGGTGTGTGCTTCACATCAAAATGCCTGGAGCGCAGTTCGGGGTCTGGTCCCGTGCCACCTCCAGCAAGCAGAGGAGTCGCTTTGGTGGTGCGCGCCTGACTTCGAGGAGTGGGATACCATCCACTGCTCTGCCCACCATACCTACCCCCTCGCTGACACACTATCACTCTCCCGTGGGACACCCGCCCACCAACGATAGACCTGGATGATCTGTGGGTGGTCCTCCCTTTACCAACAACGGAATGGCAGGAAAAGGTGTGGAGCTGGACGCTGGAGCAGAGCTCACAGTACTGGCAGGAGGTCGGTCTCTGCCTCAAGGCTGAGGCGTAGGGAGACCACAAAAACCGGTACAATAACGTGGCGGCCCAACCGCGGGGCCCGAATATGGTATAGACTATCCTACACTTTTCTACTCACGAGAAGAAACCTTGAGATTAGAGGCAGAGCTAAAACGACTTCTGGGAATAACTTTTAAACACCCAGTGGCGCTCAGAAAGATTACCATGACTGAAAATACAGCAAATCAGGAAAGAAGCCAAGCTGGCAGCCCCCTTAATGAACATGAACGCTGCGCTGCAGCAATTTGCGTAGGACAGCATGAAGAGATGACAACATGCACGTTGTGTGGACGCGAGTAACACATCCAGTGTATTGGATGGCGTGAGGAGTAAAGCCGGCTAGAAGTCGTAGCGTATCACTGAAATGAATGTAGGGAAGCAGCTCGGAGGTGCGCAGTAGATGGGTGTCAATGGGCAGATGGGAGGAGATATTGTGTGAAGGATGCCATAGGCCACACCCCTTTAATTGCCTAGGCTGGCCGGAAGACACTTGTAACACCATGGGCGTGACCTACCGCTGTCCCCTGTGCAGAGAGAAATCTATCTTAGAACCAAGACTGAAAGCACCATAAGTCGCGACCCAGTATGAGCTGAATTTGATTCACGGATCGGCTGGAAGAACTTTGAGGAAAAGGACACGAGGACCCTAAAAAATTTATTGGGAATTGCAAGGAAACTTTTTAGCTACTCATTTAAACCAATATCAGTGGGTCAAGGTTGCTAGACGTCAAATGATGGGACGAGCCCAACAATGGTGGAATCGCTATGGCAAATTTGTTGATGGTTGGGAAGATTTTAAGACAAGGTTGTTTGACTGATTTGGAGGAGTCGAACTGTTAGCTAACTTAACACGTGAACTCTACATCCAAGCCCAAAGAGAAGGAGATGAGGTGGAAGTCTTTATACAGAGGAAAGTACAGCTGTACAGCAGAGTACACCCTGCAGGAACTGTGACAGAAAGCCTTCCCCTCACTGTCGAATTATTGAGACTGGAAATCCAATCGTTCTTAAGAACCCCAGTACCTGAGACTTGCGAAGAGTTAGTCAAGTGAGCCCGATGGCAAGAAAAGTCTCACAGGGCTCAGGGCCCTATTGGAGAGAAAGTGAAACTCTCAATGGCGGCGAGTCCCTTGTCAAGAAAATTAGTACTCTCGAGTAATGCAAGTAAGGGAATGAGCGAACCCATCCCATCTAAGCCAAGGGAGCCGGGATGTTGGCTGTGCGGTAATAGATGTCATTGGAAGCGTAACTGCTCTCAGCGAGAGAAGGCTGAGGAGAAGACAAGGCAGGTAGAGAAGAATCAGAACTCTCCGAACCCTGATGCCTAGGAAGGGGCCCAAAGGAGGCCAGAAAACTCCAGACTCAGGGTTGGAAAAGGGCCGACTGACCCTGCGGAGAAAAAACCTGGGCCCCAAAAACAGTACAAAACCAGCTAATGTCCCAAAATGTGGGATATAAAGAGGAAGCTCCTAGTACACTCTTAGAGATAGAGGGGAGGGACACGAGAATACTGCTCGACTTAGTATCGTCAAAGAATTTCATAAGAGCTGACCAAGTCATGGGACAAAAAAGAGAGACCATGAGGCCTTGTCAGCAGGATATCTTGATGGCGGATGCCGGCACTCCCTTAACTACCACAGGCGAAGTGGTATTGGAAGTCTCAGTAGGAGAGATAGAGAAATAAGAAGCACACTTCATTGTGGCTAAAGAAATGTCTGTCCTGGAGTTTCAGCAACGACGTAGTTACCTAGAAGTAAGGGATCCGGTTATTGTTCCATGGATCCCTGGTGCCCCACCTATGACTGAGATTGTCCTCCCTTGGGATGAAGCACAACAAAAGCTTCCGATAGCCGAACAGGTGCAGGAGGTGTTCTTGGAATCGGGACCATGGAACAGGTGACAGACTTCCACGTCCGCCCTTATTCGCCTCCTTTATGCTCCATTCCCATGGCCAGCGACGACATAGGTTGCCAAAGGACGCTCAGCAGGCGAGGAGCCTCCACCGTACAGTAGATAGCGCAGTAAACTTGGTAGCCCCCATTGCTGCCCTAACCGACAACCGGTCCGCTTCTGGAGAAGGGGGTAACAACCCAGGTCCTAGAGCGGGACTAGTGACGTCCCGAAGGCTTCGTCAGCAGGCACGGGAGGTAGCGGCCCGCTGCCGACGGGCGTTGTTCCAGCAAGCAGAGCGGCTCCGGTGGCACGTGCCAGACTTCGAGGAGTGGGACACTGTCCACTGCACTGCCCACCATCTCTAGCCCCTCACTGACACATAATCACTCTCTCTCTCTCTCCCGTGGGACACCCACCCACCAACGATAGACCTGGGTGATCAGCCACCTACCAACGATAGACCGGGGTGTAGCAGGAAAAGGTGTGGAGCTGGATGCTGGAGCAGAGCTCACAGTACTGGCAGGAGGTTGGTCTCTGCCACAAAGTTGAGGCGTAGGGATACCACAAAAACCGGTACGACAAACTTATACAGAAAAATCACAACAAATATGATTTCATTTAATACAAGCCATTACTAGTACCTAGTTCCTCAATTTCCACAGAAAAACACATTATAATAATTTTTTAAAATCATAGCTGTACTGAAAAATATGTTTTAGGAAGACTAAACAAAACACATTAATTCCTAAAAATTGCAAATACAGTACAGTCCTGTTATAGTGAGGTGTAGCGGTTCAAGTTTCGATCCTTGCTACAGCAGTGGTCTTGCATTACCGAATTGGAACAATTTTAATCTTAGAAAAAAAAATGTTGTGCTACAGTTGCATTAAAATTGTAATTAAACCTATTTAAAGCAAAATAGCCTATTATTTTACTAGTAATATAACAGACAGAGGTACAAGTACTTACAGATGATACTTTCAATTTGGTACACACACTAAGGGACAACACACATTTTCCATGGAAGTGCGGTTGCGACGACATATAACTGGTCTAGCCAGCGAAACGTCACGACCGCGCTTCCGTAGAAAAATGTATGTCGTCACTTTGTGTGTGTGTACCTAATTACAAATATCATCGGTAAGTACTTGTACCAATGTCAGTCATCTTACTTTTTTTGACCAGCTGCCCATTTCCCGCCATTCTATTACTGTTTTTTTATTATATGTATTAGCGTTCATTTAACCACATTGGTGTGTTCTATACACAATGACATGCAACAAGTACAGGTTCAATTTATATATTGCATCAAAATGAGTAAAAAACCTGATTGCGCTAATGTAAATTACTAATTGCACCATGTAGTACAGCAATTAAATTACTTAATGTTCTCCCGAGCAGCTGTAAGGCCTTGGTGGGAGAACATTATACGAACACTCAGACAGCAGAACAGAAATTGATCAATGAACAAACAAATTTATAAAAATAATTTTCTTAATACATGAAAACTCATCTACAATTAGCAACCTAAATGTTAAAATATTGATTAGCAAAATTCTTTAATATTTTTTATGGAATATTGGGGAATTCGAATTGAAATTAATTTTATCAGCATTTTACTGAAGTTTATAGATATTCTGTAGACAATTTCATTAGTTTTTGTGAGTGCATATGTGATATTAGGTCAAATTCCTAAATAAGGAGTTTTGAGGAACTATAGTGTGTAAAATTTTTAGGTAATGAATGTAGTTCGCAAGAATTTTGTGGATACACATTGATTAGAGCTTGTTTCTTCTTGCTTGCAGATTGGTGGAGGTAATTGTAATGAGAACTTCGTCTATTATGTATCGGTGAATATAATTTTGTTTATTTTTTTAATAATTTATTTAAAATCTGTTGGTGTTAGGTTGTTTCAGATTACAGAGTCAGATTTGAGTTTAGTTCTTACTAATGATATGTAACTGCTAATAAAAGTATCTGGCATGAACGCTGCGAATGGCCTAGAAGTTTGAAGGCAGAGGCCTTACGTGATGGTGACATTAAAGTTTCTGGTCTAGAAGAATACCAAAATCTCTCACACGCCCACACTGTTGCTATGGCTATGCTGTTAAGTTCGTAATTGTACTTGATAGATTTTCAAGAGGAGCTGATGGCTTGTGTTGTAGTGGCCTTTAATGTCAATTTTTTCTACGAACACCAAGCCCTAATCGCAAAGATATCATCTTGTAAGCACCCGCTATCAACCACATAGGTGATTTTATGGGAGATTTTGAGGTCA
The DNA here is from genome assembly GCA_003012365.1 of Medauroidea extradentata. NCBI lineage: Eukaryota > Metazoa > Arthropoda > Insecta > Phasmatodea > Phasmatidae > Medauroidea > Medauroidea extradentata. The sequence goes on from PNEQ01089820.1 coordinate 44,763, forward strand.
TTGGCATAGAGTACCTTTTGGAAGTGTTTTATTATTAAATTAATATATAATTAAATTATAATTAAATTATTAATATTGGTAAAAGAAATCCACCCTGGGGAACTCCAGAAGTAACTGGAAATTGGCTGGATAATTTACTTAAAATTTAACAGAAAATGTTTCATCGGGAAGGTAGCTGGAGAATATTTTAATGTGCTTGTGATTTAATTGCTTGTAGCTTTTTTTAATAAGAATTTGATAGTTACCGGTGTGAAATTATTTAGACAGTTCAAAATATGGCTCAACTTTGTTCTGAGAAATGAGATTTCTGTATATAGGACAGAGAAATTCAGTTCAGACTAGTAATACGTAGTTTATTTCCTTGGGGAAAATATATGCTGAAAGAGGAAGAAATTGTATTTAGAGTGGAAAAGGAGATGTCTATGAAGAATTTTTCGAAAACTTTAGAAAGCAATGAACAAAGTTATAAGTAGATCTATAATGTTGGGTGTTATTTATGTGTATTGCATTTTTATATATGTGAATAACTATACCAGTTTCTTTCCAAAGAGAAGGAGAAACTCCCGTTTGTATGCATATTGTAAATATATGAGTTGAAAAGAGGGTAAATCTATCAAGGCAGCTTTTAACTATAAAGTTAAGAATTATGTCAGATTAAGATGAAAACAATGTTTTGAGTTTATTTTTAAAAGACTAGGCTATTTTTTAATTGCATTAGGTAGGTGAGGTTGAAACCCTTATGATCCTGACCCTGATTATAGCACAAATAGATAGCCGCAAAGTCAACTTATCATACTCCGTGATTTAATACCAAATAACCAAACAACAAAATACATACAATCAAATGAACACAAGGATACACCCAATGACCCAATCTCTAAACAATATATAATATACACAATATGTCTCAACGAGACCAATAAACGTCCAAATGTCATATAAGGTCCAATATAATAGTGCATTCAGCATCCCTAGACAAGCACTCGATCATCTAAACCCTACGTACATATTCAGGTATAGAAGGAGAGCAGGACTACCTCACTAGCTAAACGGAACACGGTATTTACAAATTTCATTAAAGTTCAAAAAACGTAGGAGGTATCCGAAAGAAAACGAGGATGGTTAAATGCGCCGAGATGAACATATGATTATGAGTCGGATATGCTTCCACGAAGGATATCAATCGCCGTAAAGTTTCTTGAACCGCAGCACAGTAAATATAAATTCTTCTTAACTTGCTTGTTGCCCAGTAAGGTTACCATTCACCTCCTATGTCCAAGGAGAACCAGCCTTTATAGATCACAACACTCCAAACAGGCACGCCTCTCCCGAGACGGCAAAGTTTTCTAGCAGTGTGGCAACGAGACAATCCAGGATCCAAAAACGTCTTCTTTAAAAGTATGGACAAGGATAGTCTTTAAACTAAACAAAATACTTAGGCAAACGCCTAAGCGCTCGCATCAGCCGCTCGTCGACGTGCATAACCATAAGTGTCCAGTCCCGTCGTCCCGCACGGAATGAACCACCTTCCACCATGTTCCTTCTCTCCACCATCCAACCTCACCTTCCCCTTCCTCCCATCTTCTCCAAACAATCACAAGTTCGAAGTTAAGGAGAGGGGGAGGCGGGAGTCAAAACCACACAGTCTAATGGCACATAAAACAAGACCAGGGCAACAGAGAATCCATAAACAGACTAGGGTATTCAGGGGTACAAATCCCCCCCTCTAAAATGTCTGATCCGGGGTAATCCTATTGGCAAAGGGCAGCCCCACTCTCCGCGGCTCAAGACAGAAACTGACTTTTCTGTAAACCAAGTTCACAGTAATGGATACAAAGTTATACCGACATAAGTGTAAAACAAAGTTAAATAAACCGGAAACTTTTGAGAATACAAGTTTCATTTCTGGTCAACCCCCCCCCCCCCCTTCGCCAAGAGTGAAAGTCTAGAACAGCGGTAATTTTTTCGGAATAAACTACAATGATGCAGAGGAAGATCAGAGTGCTTGCAGTGGGTCAGGTGGGCTGAAATGTTATGT
>PNEQ01089820.1:46900-73068 GCA_003012365.1 Medauroidea extradentata
TCTCGCGTAAGAATTCCTTTTTTTGACAGTTCAAAGGATTAGCATGTGTGCAAATCTCTACAGGAAAATACTTTTAATTTTTTATAAACTTCACAGTTTGAGAGCCACCTGAGTGTGTTTGTTCAAATATCACTTAATGGCAGTGGAAAACACTGCTTATTTCATGGAAACAACTATAAAATTATGCCAGTACAACTGTAAAAAAATGGAATTCTTACATGAGATGGACTATAACCTATGCAATTTTGACTTTTGTTAACTTCTATTCCAGACCTGCCAACTTCCAAAGATTCCTATCAGTAAGATTTCCAAAATATTTAAAATTTGACGTAAATCAAACGCGGCATTTCAAGTGCTGTGTATGATTAACTGCTGTTAAAAAATAATTGTATTAATAATATTGGTCTAAAAAGCTACTTACATTATAACTGAACACACAAATATTTTAAATATACCATAAAATTATTTGCCACCATTGTTTACAACATAAAACACAGAAAACTAATAGGGGAAATAAACTACTGAATGTTATAGTACTTTGTTGTATCAGAATAAAATACAAATATAACTCTAAAAATTTATTGAAACATTTACACAAACCTATGTAGCCTACTTGGTTAGGTGTTGTAGACTAGTTTTTAATTTTATTTTTCCACACAGATGACCAATTTAATATTACCTGCTTGTTAAACAATTTCCAGTACCGCACATTTCCGCATTTTCTGACGATTGTGTGAACACAACACACTGGGTAAACACAGCACTCCACAGCAGTGCCTATGAGGTTATATTTTCATGTGTTAAATTTTATTTATATTCTTACATTTTGTGAACGCTAAATATGCAACTGTTGATACAGGAAGCACCTGACATCAAATCTACCGTCAAAATAATTAACTGAAAGTTTGTAAACGGCCTAAAATAACTGTTTACAAACCGAACGTCGCTGGGCTACACATACGCTTCTGATCTGATTTTAGATAATATTATATAAAATAATAATCTGAAAAAAGTAGATATTTCAAAAAACGGTAAGTAAAAATGTTCTCTTTCTGTGCTGCAACACTGGGAAAGCTATGTTAAATTTTGGTTAAAATGAAACAATGGAGATAAAATTTTGGTATAAAAAATAAAGGGGTTGTTAAATATTTGGTGCTAAGCTTAGAGAAAGTGCTGAATAACATGTTTAAGTTTCAAAAGTAAAGTACATATGAAATTTTAAGCTCAAAATTGTAATTAACCTCCCATTTTAGCATTCCATGAATTGGAGAAGAAACTGTGGTACGAGAAAGATTTCAGGTCCAGGGAATCAGAGATTACAGATGAAGCACGAATGACGTAGTATGAGCATATTAAAAGAATGAGCAGTGAGAGATTGTCAAAGAAAATGCTGAAATTGACGTACAGTGGAAGACGACCTAAGTGAAGACCGAGAAAAGGAGGGAGTGACAAGAAAAAGAGCTGACTGGGAGACAATAAAAGAGGAAGAATGTTGGGAAGACAGAGGATGATGGAGATGCTTTAACTGGATGACCCGGCCACAGACTGGAAGCAGCATCGTTTGATGATGATGATATATAGTATTAATATAAAAACTTGACATCTGAAGCAGACAGTAGTAAAACTGTTACCTGGCTGTCATCTATTGCATAATACATTATACAGTAATTAGATTATCGTTTTAAACATGATGTTTAATGTATTCTCTTATTGCACTATGTATAGGTTGGATAAATTACAGTACATTGAGTTTATAAACATGACCTAAATCTACAATTACAAGATAAATGTTTCTTTCCCTCCTAAAAACTAGTACAAATTAATAAACATTTGTGTGTCCTAAAGGCACAACAAGGTTAGAATAATTTGACAAAATGTATCTAGTCACCCTAAACAAAATGGTAATTGCAACAGTTATTAAAATAAATAATACTTATTTAACACATATTTATTGAGACTATTTTTCAGAATAGGGTTTGCTTTTATCGAAGGGAATATGTACCTTTTTGTTAGTACAGTAGCATAGTTTTAACTGCTTGTTAATTAAATGATACTTTGCATTGCAGCAATAACAGAAACCAATTTTGTTCGTCCTTTATTTGACAAAAGTGAACATAATTTGTAATATCACGAAATATTCACAATGATTATAAAAATATAAAAGTTTGCAGCTGGTTTGTTCACACATGTAATTTATTTTTCAGGGTATGTTAAGTTTTCAAAATAAGTACTAACTTTACAGTGGCCATCAGCCAATAATCAGCTTAAGCTATTTCTTGCTGATCACGATGTTTGGCTAAATTAACCAAACTGGCACATTATCATGTTATGAATTTCTTTTTTACTTTATTAAATACTGTACTGTGTACCGAGACTTTTAGTCTAACACTATTTCCAAATCATTACTTTTTAAGAAATTGCCTTGGAATTTTTCATTATTAATTTTCATTGTGTATTATTACGGTTAACTACGGAAAAATTGCCTATTTTTACTCACAAGTATTCAGTCACTGATAGGAATTACAGTACTGTACAATGGAATGCAAATTTTTTTGTACTAGTGACATGCTTATATAACAAATACCCTACAATAATACTGCCTTGCGGCAGTCACATGGTTGGTCAGAAAATAGAACCAAGCTACAAGCAGGACTTCCAGAAAGTATCAAGGTTACCACTTCACACCTTTACAGATTAACATTTTGAAATTTATTTTATAGCATTTTAAAAATGAAATTTAAGACTTTTGTAGCATTTAGCATTTTCATATTTTCACACATTATACAAACATTAAATTTTAAACATATACCTCTCTCTGAATTTTTTGCATGCAGGCTTATGTCCTATGTAAAAAAAATAACTACATATAACTCTGTGTATGTGTTGTGGTGGTACATACAGCCACGTTAACCTTTATATTTTTTTTTCCGCGCGCCGGTCAGCAATGAGCGTCCGCTACGATACCGCTGTGTTTGCTGCTTGTACCTACATACATAATAAGTGGTTGCTTAGTTTCAAAATGAAGAGAAGACATTATACATTAGAGTTTTTAAGAAATAAGTTATCAAATATACCGAGGAAAAGTCTAATCTATAACTTTTATGCCAGCTCATTCACATAATAAATTCACGGATCCATTAAAGGTCTAATTCCGTAGTTACCTATCTACCACCCGCACATTATTTCTTTAATAATAATAATAAAAAAAAACTGGTACGGTTACAGCTTCCTTATACTTTGCCGGCTGGCTGCCAGTCTGTCTGCGCCAGGACGTGCAGAGCGTCGTGTCGAACTACAGCGCCGGGCTGTGCCGTGCCGCGCCAAGCCAATTCCTTGCATCTCGCATGACGTGTCTCGCCTGCCCACTTGTTCACTTGTGTACTTCGCGTCAAACGGTGAGAAGAAAAATCATAATTTGCTCTGAAGACCTGAGAGGTTAAAGGGCCATAAAACTGTCCTTATCATTCCGTGTGCGGGACCTTCAAAATTCGGCTTATAATTGGTATCATATTTTTTTTTTTTAAGTTTTGAATGTTAGAGGTTGGCTTACATTCGGTGTCGGGCAACAGTCTAGTAAATACGGTATTTATGTCCACCACTATTTAGGCAGAATACACAGTTTCCGTTCCAAATAGCATCTTCATCTGAGCTCAGCAAAAGAAAACATTTTTAGGACTACCTGACAACAGTGTGTCTAATCTCAACGCAGTAGCCTTTGTATTCTCTCTCTCAAGTCACCAGTTGCAAGCTGGCTGTGTGTTTACGTACAAGGAAGGGGAGGGATCGAGAAAGAGAGAGAGCATATTCTAATTGTTCTCTCTCCTTTGTGCGAGTGTCCGGGCAATATACGAATTTTGTGCTGCAGGGCAAGCCTTTTATCCCACTTGTCTACCATACACAGGATCTAGGCCAGAGCGACAGAGCAGTGGGCCGATGCGCCCAGCCGCCATGCCAAGGAACTAGGCGCTCGACCGGAGAATTTTGCATTTTATAGCAACAATATAAGACTTCCACATTTTATCACGGTTATTTCGCATATGCGAAAATCTCAGACCTCTAGTAATAGTTTACCATAGAAGAAAAAGTGGAGTTGTCATTTAGCGGACATTATTTTATTTAATGGCAGCGGAACTAAAGGAAGGAAGGGTGACGCCAAAAAAAATTAATAACTAAATTTTAAAAAAATCCTGCTATCAGTAGAGCCCATCAGCCCAGCAGCCTTCAGAAGTAAAACAACTGCAGTTTAAAGTAGCACAAGTGATACAGTTAAAGGACTTGACAATGATGCTTCTGGACTAATGTTTTGGGGCGAACATTAACTATCACATCACCTCATCTGCATTCCTTCCCACAACCATCCTCCTTTTCTAAGTTGAATCTAGGTACCACCTGCCTGCTGCCAAGGCTGTTAGTAAAGAAACCAAAATTAAATGTTTACAATTCATGCTTCGACGTCCCTTTTCTACTGCAGCAAAGATCACCAACCCCGCCCCCCCAAAAAAACCAAAATCATTTATATACTCGACGATTAAAACCGTAGTTCCAACCAATATCTGTCTTAGACCATTTTCTTTCATCGATCTTGATTATGACTTCGTACTTGGTTGCGAGATCTGAAGTGTTCCTTTTGTTGCTAGTATAGTAATATCACGTCAAAAGTAAGTTCGAAACGATATATAGTTCGTCAATAAACCTAACCATAAGTTGTAATCCAAAACCATTACTAATAAACCAAAGAAGTAAATACAAGCTGAAAGTACAATGACAAAGAATGATTACAGAAATACTGTACCTGGTCACATTCTAAAAGGCTGTCATTCCATTTTGAGAGAAACCTTGCATGCTGGGAATGGGTAGGGGGTGAGTTTTGCACCCAAGAGTGCTAAATGTAATATTTTTGTACTCTCGTCTCCCCAAAATATGTTAATAGGACCTGTGTTGCCATTTCATGCCAAGTGACAAAGATAACCTCAACTCTTGCCAGTACTAACGTATTAAGGTATCCAATGAATGTATATAATATCCTGTACTCAAATGTTGTTTGTAATATACTAAAACTGCTTTCCTTACATATTTCACACTTGATAAACTTTACCAAGGACACAGGACTTATTTACCAGCACACACACTGCAAAATATGCCAGTAATAATTGTTGAATATATGTGTAGTCATCTAAAACCTTGTGTAATATTTATGTATTTTCTATTTATACTAATGTTTCACGGCAAGCCTTAAATGCAGTTATAGAGATGTTCTTAAGGGAGAAACATGTTTCTGTTAGAGTGGTATCACTGCAGTAGCAGAAGTCGTGCACTGCCTTCAGCAGTTTTCTTTGCACCAGTATTACGGGACTTCCACCCCTTGGACGGGTATATAAGGAGGGCGAGAGGCCAATGCAAATCAAGTGTTCTAGGGCTCAGCTCCCACCAAGCAAATTAGGCACTCCTCCTCTCCTCTCTCCACCAAGAGTTGTGGGCCAACCAAGCACACCTAAACCTTCCTATCTACACTACCAGGCTTTACACCTACCTTCTAATACGGGGTTGTGGGCCGACCAGGCACACTTAAACCCTCCTACCCTCAACCTGCACAAGTGCCTAATGTAAGGTGGGAACCCAAGGTACCCTAGTGGGTGCGAAATATAGGCAGTCTATCGCCTATCGAGAGTCGATACGCACAGTCACTTCCACCGAAACCGGAAGCTAGTAAAGCAGTAAACGAGGCTCACAATATTTAGTAACAACGTGTTCAGAATGTTAACAATTAGCAGCAAGAGTGCTCTATGTAAAAGTTGTACAGTGCAAGTGTATACATATATCCTGTGTTACAGTTTAAAATAATCATATCAAATTAATCAAAGTGTTTCTGAAACTAAATGTCACAAAATATCCTGGAAATTTGTATTTCACAAGAGGAAAGGGAAATAATTGAAGGGAGAAAATTGCAGGCTACAATCGCTTTGCAGGCTACAATCGCTCGCAGGCAACAGTCACCAGTGGAACACCGGCCACCTCTTGGGGTCATCCCCACTCTGTGAAAGTTACCAGAGCCTGAGTCCTAACTGCCTGACTTGTGTGCCCAATACAAGGCCCTTCAGGCACCACTAACCACAGAACCTAAGGAACGGCCACGTGGGAAACTACGTTTTCCCCAAACCCTAAGGGACATACGCCGCCAGCAGGTGCCTTTATTAAGTCCGCTAAAGATGCCGCTGCACCCTGTTGCTACACCAGCACATACAGAGCTAATCTCAGAGGACTGGGCAACCCATAAATTTAAGAGACCAATATCCGAGAAGAAGCAGCAGCTCCTGTGACGGCTCGTCTATAAACAGGTGAGTGACCGCACGACCTACCCTGAAGTTAGAAGAAAAGAAACCCAATCCCCAACGTATCACCCACAAGGGCGGAAATTAGAGCAGGACGTCACTCTCCCAGAGGCGTAGTTCCCATCTGCCCCAACATGCACCCAACAGTCTCTGCTCTGCATATCAGCAAGCTAGTCCAGCTTCATTTCCTGTTGGGAGCTCAAAAGCATTTAGTGACTGAGGCAAAACGGGTCAAATTTGCAGGTTAGAAGAATGTGTCAAAGGCTAAACAGTGACCAAAGGATTACCGGAACAGGAAGAGAGGCAGAGGGAGGAACCAGCTAAGGTGGTATACCTATGACAAAGACCTAAGACAAAAGTACATATGTTTCTATGTCTGTTGATGGCCGGGGGGTGGGAGGTGAAGAGAGAACACGACAAGTTTCTTTATTTCCCCCGCACTATATCATGGAATAAAAAAGGACCAGCATGACACACTGACTGTAAAAGATGCAAAAAAGGAAACAATCCGGCATTATCTCGCAACACAGATGAGCAACAATTGCAACAAATATATTTTCAAGCAGATTTTCTTCAAATTTTAGACTTTTTCGACCCAAATTCTTTATGATTCCTAAAAAAAAGGTCGTATAAAAAGGTTGGTCATAACGAAGGGGGTATTAACAACAGGATTATCTGCATAATATTTCATAGTTTTAAAAATTTATTTTACCGAATGGAATGCACCAATGACCTTCATGATTCCTTTTATGAATATGTTAAGAGAGTTCTATTCTACATAAGAAATCCACAATAAAAGGTAGAACATACTTATCAACAGGCGAATTTGTCTCGACGATCATTGTGGAACTGCCAGTATTCACAGACAGGTCAACTTGCATTAACGCTGGAGATGCGGCTTCACTGTCGGACATAGGAACATCCTCGCCATTTTTCAAAATATGAGCAGGGGACCCATTAGGAGTAGAGTTGCAGTCCATTGGCTCTAACGAGATGTGTGAAGTTGGTGACAGTACAGGGTCACATACAACCTTCGTTTCCGAAACCAGGGAGTTCATCACTGGACCTGGGGTTGGCTGGACCATACTGTCACTAGTTCCATTTACCTAAACACACACAAAAAAGTTTTTTTTATAAATAAAACCTCCATTCAAACAACAAAACAGATCGCAACTGTCACTGCTAACAAGACATGTTGGATGGGGTAGAAAATAAAGGGCGAAGGCAAACGAAAGTGTTTCTTAAAACATACGAGGGTTTAGAGATAAAGTTTTGAAAACCTTATTAGGAACCACACAAAATGTTTATGTTACTCCTAAGCGAAAATATTTAATACACAAGTGACATTTAGTATGTATTCTCAGGGATAGTCATAAATTCAGGTTAAAAAAATTTTCCCCCAACGAACTGTTAGTTTTAAAAGGGTCACGTAAATTCAGATATTGTCTTCCATTCAGACACATACAGTAATTTGATTTTATAATATATGCTGTAAATTTATCTCATGAAAGCCCTACTGTACTAGTGTTCAAATATTTTGAAGGTAGCTGGAACATTTATAGAAGCACATTAATTAATGAAATTTGCAATCCTAATAATAACCATTTCCAGAAAGACTTTAGATAATGTCATTCAATAAATCTCGCTCTACACTGGAGTATTAGTAGTTATGTTGTACTGCCCACAAGCAATTGACTTATTAGGTACATAATTTAATACTTCAAATTCAGTACCTACCAGACATGCACACAACTCATACTCTTTTCTGCAATTTCTGTTGAATAACTAGTCATCATTAGAGGAAACTACACTCAATAATTACCCAGTGTCTTGTGTTCATGCTTTGCTCTAGCTCGGTTTACTATTTTACACCGGTCCGTAATAAACAGTAGTGGTGTGAAACGACAGTGTGCCCACTAAATACAAACATGTGATTTATTGATACATAAGACATAAGAGCACACAACATATTTAAACAGTGCCATAAAAAAAATTTCACAAATTTTGCTTCAAAACATAATTATTTCAGTTGAAAGAATTCAAAGAATAATCAACAAAATTGATAATATCTTAGGACCTCTCGAGAAAAAGAAGGGAAATTAAAGAGTCAATGCACAGACACCCATATTAATGTAGGCGTGCGCGCACACACCCAATGCACACTCTCACAGATATAAACTTGCTGACACTAAAAATAATAAGACTATAACAGATGAAATTATTCAAAACCAATGTATTTGAAGTTAGAGCTATACCAATATTAAAAACAGATTACTGATAGCAATTACTGATTATCTTATTTAATAAAAAACAACTGTTCCTTTTTACCGATTATTGTAATGCAGTGTCTTAAAACACACAATTTTGAGTTTAGTTAGAACATTACACTAACGAGGTATTTACAGTCAGAATTATTTATACTGTATTTTTCCAATTAATTTATGCATTTTTGATACAATATTTAAAGTCGGGAATTCATGATACTTAAATTATGTGAGCGCATCAGAAAAAATTTCAACAACAGATTCTAACCTCAAACTACTGAAATAATAAACAAAAATGAATTCTCAAACAAAGATACACAGGAAAAATAATATATTGTAATGCGGCAGGATGATTTCTTTACCACAAATCCTGGTCACGACACCAATAATGTAAAGGGGCTTCGACTTAAGAGGCTTGCTTACATCACTGTCGTGAAGTGTTCAGCCACTTTCCCATCTTGTTTAAATCTCCATAAAGTACTTATTTTTTTCCTTAATTAAATTTAAATTTATAATAACAGGGTACATGCCTATTCAGGGTGAGTTTGTCAGGTGACCGGGATGATACAACAGGATTCAACAAACTAGTAATTGGGGACATGTTGATTTAAATACATCCTTTCAAAATTTAAATATAAAATAGTCAAGAAATTTACAGTAGAGTTGTTTGTGTACTTTCCTGGCTTGTTTGGTTTCAAATTGACCACAGTAGTATTTTAATTAAATTTGTTGATATAACTTTTTCTTGTATTTTAACTCATTTTTGAGTTTTGGCAATTTTAGCATATTATTAAATTTTCTCTGGTGAAGTGAGTAACTTCTTGTGTTGCAAGCTTCTCCAGGCTGTAGGATTTCTGGCGCCGACATTGTGGTTGACCGCTTGCTTCATGGAATTTTCTCCATGGAATTTTCTCCATGACGTAGGTTATTGACGCATGTAGGTCAGCCATCACAGGGGGTTGCTTAGGGTATTGCGCCGCGAAAGTAGTTCTGCTGTTGCGCACCTTCTGTCCCCAATTATTATATTTGTGTCGATAAATAATTTTATTTCAATGTAAAAACTATGAATTCAGATCTTGAAATGCTTTGTTTCATGTTTTAAGGGTAATTTTGCTGGTTTGAAAAATTTTTGATACTGTAAAATCACTCCGCCGATGTGCACTATTTGTTACCATGTCCGTTGCCGTGGTCGAGTGAGTAAATCTCGGACGGTGGCCCGCGGTGGTCATGTTCACGTCGGGCACTGGCCCGTAGTTGTCAGGTCGTAGTAGTTTTCGCCATAAATGTGTGAAGACATGGCATAGCAATAATAAAACATCTGGCAATGAACGAGTGTTTTATATTTACCTTTTTGTTTGTTAAATCAAAGTCAGACATGGTAACGCCGAACATTTGACGGGTTTATTTGTGTTTGGTGAAGAAATGCCTTTTGTAAAAACTTAACGAATCCAAACATCTGTCAAAATGATAGTAAAAATTAATCAACAGTTGGCTGAGTAAGTGAGTTTAATTTGTAAAATCACAATGGTTGTTTAACCCTGAAAATAACTTAAACTGAGCTATCCGGAGCACGCCAAGCCACATAACCTCAACGCCCACTACAGTGATAACAACAACGAACAACAATAGACAACAGCACACCAGCCACGTCAAATCTTAGCGCCAACGAACAGGGACAACAAATACACACAAGCAATAGACTCGCTACACCGTCAACCAACAATCCTGGTCACTGGACCAAAATATGTAGCGGGACGGGCGACTACGTAATAATGATTAATAAGGCATGATCACTCCACCTTCTTCCACAAATAAAAGCAGAAATCTGGCCGGAAAGTTTTTATCAACCTTACAGTAGGTTACAACTCAATCGTACCAAAATCTGTATATGTCTCGAACAATTACATATTGGTCAAGTCCGAAAGAAAGACAAACATTAAGCTGAATTTAAATTTTTGTTAGCGCACTCCCGAGAGAGAACCTGTCAAAATGACAAAATACTAAGTCCGCATCCTGCCAGGGGAAAAAAAATAAAAAAAAAATAAAAAAACTAATTGTTCATCACAGCCACAAACTGTAACGCCAGCCGAACAAAATATTGTAAAGATACAGAATCATTCAAAAAATGATAGTATTCTTGATTCTAATCCATCGAAGCTTGCGCCCCTCTACCAGCATGATCGCCCCCATCTTATTGCCCTCACACGTGTTTCAAACACGACAGACTATCTCAACCGTATTGACTAACGAAACACGTGTCTACGTCAGCCGACACTACCAGAGTAACGTGACGGTGGATCTCGCCAAGCCAAACTGGCTCACTCCCTTCAGCGCCCCTGGCAGCCACCCAACTCACAAAGTAAACTAAAACTGATTAATATATAATGAACAAATACAATCATATTACCTTTAAACCACCTCTGAAATGAAAATATTGCTTTGAAGAACATAATTACATTTTAAAGTACAGTAGAGTCTCGTTATAGCGAAAAGTCATGGTTCTGGGTTTGAACTTCGCTGTAGCATTGTCATCGCTATAGCCGAATTTGGCCGATTTTGACCCCTAAACCCAAAAATTGCATTAAAACGGTCTTTAATCTAATTTAATTACAAAGTAGTGCATTATTTTAAAGAAATATAGGTTTATTTAAAAGGTAAGTGCGCGCTGGTTACAATGATCCCTAACAAGTGTGGCTTCAACTATTCGCAAAGTCAAAACGGGCCAAAAACTCTGCCGCGTCATGTAAGTATGGCCATCAATCGCTGGACCGCCTCAACGGTGTCGCGGGCGCGCGGCCATCAATCGCAAGAGTGCACGCGTCGGCAGAGTAAACACGACTACACTGCCGGCCGCTGTAAACCAATGGATTGCTGCTGTAAGCCAATGGATTGCCGCTGTAAAATTGTTTTCCATCATTCGAACCTTGAAGACTTTGGCTACCGAAGCGACTCTGAAGAGAGAGCGCGTGGCTGAGCGAGCGACGCTGTATTGCATAACAAACGCGTGCCTAGATCCTCATCCTGGCGACTGGCAAGTGAACAAGTATCTAGATACACAGTCCACAGAGCGCGGCAGTGGACAGCACGGGTACTAATTCAATGATAGTGCTTCACATCTCCGTCAGAATGTGCTACCATACTTTACCGATAGAATGCAGTGGTCCAGCGTGATTATTTACTGTCGCGTACCGTGATAAACCAGCGTAATATGTTATAATATTATTTATGCTGACTTTTTACAACAAATTTATTAATGTAAATAAGTTTCACCGATGCTAAAAAACGCTCCAGTACAAAGTATTTTTAGTGAGCAGCAACCAGTTTGTTTCAACATGCTAGTCGTGATATGGTTGTCCGTGTCGAAATCAACCAGCCTCAAAGTTTCAACAGCTGCAACAATCTCTTCTTCATTTTTTTCCCAAAATTGCCGACAAACTGGATGGTGCTAGACCATATTCGCGGGCAACGTCTGCCTTTGACCTTTTACCTTCATCTATCTTCACTAATATCTCATAATTGGTAGCGAGATCCAACATTTTCCGTTTGCTTCATATGTCATAAAATCACGTGAGAAATAATTCCAGTCCGAAAAACTGCGTAAGTCGTCAATAATCTTAGCACAAAATCTTATCAAAAAAACATATCAAAAACAAAATCCAAATAAAATAGCATAAGCGGGTCGTCAATAAAAGCGAAAAACTATGTACGTATTGTGGTGGTACTTACGCCCCAAACTCACACATACAAAATATTTTCAGACTGTCTATTCAAACTACCACGGCATCACGTGCGGTAGAGAGAGAACTCTTATCTAAGGGTATTTCATGGGTACGAAGGCGTGCAAGAGCACGGAAATTAAATAAATCAGTTTTCATATGAATGGCACATTTACTTCGGCGCAAATTCACTTGGCATTACAAGCAAACAAAAAACAAAAGAAAACACGCTCCACCAGTGGGCTACTAATACAAATATTACAACTTAGGCCATTTGCAAGAGTTACAAATAAAAGAGTTCCTTCAGGCCCACGTACATCACGCCCAAACGCCTCAGTAAACTCGTAACCGAAATTACTGCGCCAATCAAATAGTGACCGCGACTTCCATCAAGCGGTGAACTGATAGAAATAAAAAAATGAATACAAGTAATGATTAATGAACTATGAAGCTGAAGGTGTTCGGCTTTCGCCATCATGTAGTTCACCCAGCCATGTATGGCGAACCCCTTATCTCCCGAGTGCAGTCGCGACACGTCTTCATCTCACAGCGGGTCAAGCAGAACTGGGGAGAGCCCAGGGCACGCGCAGCAGACCAAGGGTGCCATAGCCTCCAACCCAGCGCACATGTCCCTTCGGAACTCTTTTAATTACTATGCCGTACACAAGCAGCTCAAAACTCTCAATTTAAAATATACGACTCTTGACAATATATACTTAATACATAAATTTCTAGATAACGTTAAAAAGGAACATTTTGACATAAAATTATACAATATACCAAAGGCGTCACTGGCGGAGTGATACATTGCGGCCATCGCCAGAAACTTAGCAATGGGCGATTCCCATAATTCAAGGCCCTTTGTCCAACCTTATGCGCTCCTCGCCTGAGGCCATCCACAAAGATCAAACTTACACAAAACTGAAAATGTGAAATACGCCCTACGGCCTTTAAATTATATCAATAAGTTATTTAGATAAAGTTCATGAAATACATTGCTGAACAAAATGAGACTAATCTGAACTCTCTATGTCAAAACTGACTGATCAATATCAATAAATTACTAATTATGAAAATTAAGCTAACATTAGCCCTATGTAGCCCACCGAAGTAATCATTGATTAGTTACAAATTAATTTGTTTTAAGATTGACAGCTTCTTGCTTCTGGATGGCATTCCATAGCCTCACAGGACTAAAGTTCATCCACAGATCTTGATGTTAGACATTATACCTCAATAAATAAGGAAAATACTTAATTAAGATAAAATCTCGGCAAACAAATGATGCACTTACACTCAGAAAGCCGGACAGACTTATCACTTTGACCGGACAACTTATGAAATGTGGGGCTTCACTTCACACAATATCAAATTAAACCAAAGTGACTGGTTGCTGCCTTAGTGAGTTGGGGGCTCTTATGTGTGGGCCGGCATTGTGGTCGGTGTTAGACTACACTGGGGTTGAGCAAACAACATCAAAACTAAAAAGAAAAAGCAGGAAAACAAGGCTGGTGAGGCCAGGTGACTTTATAGTATATCAAAATCCAAAATCGTAATCCAAAATCTTAATCCAAAGTCATAATTCAAAGTCATAATCCAAAATCGTAATCAATAAATAAAATCAGAAAAACAAGCTGTATATGAAACTAAACATGGTTGAAAGCACAATGATTAACTACGGAAACGTAGCCAAAGGTCACCTCAGTTGAAATGAGGCGGGGGAAATAAAGGGCGCAATTCTATTTTTAGAACGACGTGCACATGAGTTTGGGGAGGGAAGCAAGATATCTAGGAAGAAGCACGACTCACGTGACAGTGTCAGCGGTTTGGTATAGGGGAGGAGGAGGGGCAGCGGCGTGATGGGTCGGCAAGAGTGGTGGAGGTACCGTAATTAATCTGTACATTCGGCTGTCAAGATAACAAATACCTACTCACTTCACAAGGTCACATACATCACCGCAAACCTGCTTCACATGGTCATGAATCTCGCTGCAAGCCTGCTTCACACGACTCGCCATACATGTTTCTACTCATAAAATCCACATTTTTCATGGGATTTTTTTTTAGATTTTTTCATGGTTCCTCAAAAAGACTTCGCTATAACCATGTTTTCGCTATTTCCGTGTTCCTCTTGCGCACTCGACGAGCGGCCGCGCACGTACGCTCGAGTGAAAAGTAAGAGTAATAGAAAAACGGTCAAAAAATCTAAATTTAGCTATTCCAGGAACTGGGTAGGCACACTTGTGCCGTTACACAAAACTAGCCAACAATACACCCAGCCTGAAGTTAAAGTAAAATAGTTCAAATCTATAAACTGTTGCAAATTATGATATTAAATTAGAATTTCAGAAACACAAGGTAACAACCTAAACAAAATTAATGAATCATAAAAAATTGATAATTTTAAAACTGGTAACATTACCCTTCTCGACTCCTTACCTGAAGATTATAAACCAAATACTATATCACAACAATTTCAATAAATTACACCACATAAAATAGCACAAAAATAATAAAATAAAGGCCTAAGTGATGTGTGAACCACCTCACAATATCCGACTAAAATGTTAGATATAAACGAGCACAAGCACTCGCAGGTAATGTACTTGTGGATTAACATAAACAAAGTTGGACGACACATTTCTCGCACTCGCGCTTCTGTGAGAAGAAACGTGTTGTCTAACTTTATGTTTGTGTTTATCCACTATATAGTACCTACTTGCCAGTACTTGTGCTTGTTTATATCTAATATTTAGTTAAAACTAAATTAACACTTTCTGAAATATAAGCATGCCTATCTAATATAACCTTACTTACAACTCCCGATAACTAAAAGCTATAGTAATGCCCTTAATATCTATGGCCACGAATGTGACGCCACACGTGAATATGTAAATATTTATGTTGAATATATCATTGAATGTCAGTTCTGTTCCTTGTATTTATTTTAACTTTTAAATATCAGTGAAAACGGTAAAATCCATTAAATTATGTTACGCTTGAAAGTAGAAATAGCCTTGTTATCTGCTCAGATTATTTTAAGAAATTGTTTAAAACACACCATTCGAAATTGCTCAAATACTTTGAAATTTGGGAGTCTGGTATTAGGTTTTCAAATTCGAATACATATTTACTATTTGAAAAATATTCTAAATTTCTAATATTTGCACACCCCTAAACATTTCACAATTGCTTCAGTTAAATTAATTTTTTAAATCTCACACTTCAAAATATGTAACATTTCTTTCATTTCAGAACTTACTTCGATAAAAAAAAAAAAAAAAAAAAAAAAACACTGTAAAAGTGACCATCACACAAACAAAATAAAAGGTGTTTCTGTAGTAAGCCAGAGTGTAATTAGTTCTTTTCTAAAAAAAACTGACTCAGCTATACCAGACATTCCAAAAGTCACACACATTGTGAAAATTAGGCTAGCAGGGTTTTTTCACAGATCATATACCATTCATAACAATGAAAAACTTGGAGAGTGTTTTGATATAGTGTTTTCCTGACCCGAAAATGGCCGAAGCAGTACCCATGTACAGCTGTTTTAAGAAATGTCACTGAAGAAAATCACAAGCAATAAGTTTTGAAACACTTAAAATCATTAACATTTAGCAACTAAAATTACTATATGAAATTGATACTAAAGGGAATTAGTGAATAAACTCTGCAGAAATCTTTAAAAATTGTAGTGTATGGCCCTGGGGCAACAAATAAGGTCCAAATTTTCGCACAAACATTTTTGCTGAAGGGTTGACAACGCTGGCTTCTGCTCACATGCCTCATATGCAGGCTTTAGGCTGCGCGCACCTAAGCCCTAGTTTATTCACACGTTCGTATACAAACCTCATGTATCGTAACTATGAATGTTCCTATTTCGAAATTGCAGCATTTGTAGGCTCTACTACATACGCTCCAATGTGAATAAAATGTCTCACTTGACACAATGTAGTATCAAAACGTTGCGTAGGTTCGGAAATTGACAGGTTAATAAAAGAGGCTGAACGTGTTATGGGTCACACAGAAGTCGCATGTGAAAATATCTCTTTAAACAACTAGTTATTATTTGGTTTGAAATGTACCGTATTAACTCGATTGTAAGCCGACCTTTTTTCCTGTTTCGGACCTTCAAAAATCCCGACTCGGCTTACAATCGGGCTCAGCCATTTTACATACAGAACCAAATATAAAAAATATATTTATAAAACAGGCAGTACACTTTCATCAGTACCGATACGAACGTAAACGTGACCCAAATTCATAAAAACGTGCAGTTATTGCTAGACAGAGTGTGCTCTTTAGCAATGTTACGGCCCGTCGACAGGTGACGTCACCGTGCATACCAGCCCTTGGCCTCGAGCGTGCCGATCTGGCAGTGCAGTTGCCGGCATCCTGCGGTATGCATGTGCCTTGCATCCAGTCTGCTACCGCTGTATTTGCTGCTTGTACCTATTTACGTAATACGTATGTGGTTGCCAAGTTTCAAAATGAAGAGAAGACATCATACAGCCGAGTTTCAAAACGAAGAAAAGACATTATACAGCCGCGTTTAAAAAAAGTCATCAAATATGTTGAAGAAACGTATAATCTAATATATAATAATGTAATTTTTTATGCAAGCTCATTGCCAGGATAAATTCACTGTTCCATTAAAGGAGTAGTTCCGTATTTACCGGATATCTACCACCCGCACATTATATCTAAAAAACAAAATGTTTGCTTTGCCGGCCAGCTGCCAGTCTGCCTACTGTACCAGGACGTGCCGAGAGTCGTGTCGAACTACAGCGCCGGGCCGTGCCGAGCCGCGCCAAGCCAGCATTCCTCGCATGACGTGTCTCGCCCGCCCACTTGTTTACCTACCGTACTTCGCGCCAAGATCTTCCATTCAACTGTGTCTGTAGGGTAGGTGGGAAGAAAAATCATCGTCGGCTCTAAAGATAAGGTTAAAGGGCCGTAAAGATGTAGTTATCATTATCATTCTGTGAATGGGACCTTTAAAATTCGGCTTATAATTGGTGTCGTATATTTTTTTTCTTCAAAGTTTTGAAAGTTAGGGGTCGGCTTACATTCGGTGTCGGCCTAAAATCCAGTAAATACGATATACATGATGCAGCGGCAGTCACGTTTTGCCACGAGAAACTGTGGGGCCGGCGGATGAGTGACAGATTGCGAGAACGGTGTGCCGGCCAAGTTGCATTGTCAAATTTTCAATTCGAAGTGAAAGGATGAACACTCTTTTTGAGTATCATGATGAAGAACACAAGCCAACTTGTTAAAATAAACTATTATTTCAATGATATAACGAGTTTCTTCCCCATTAAATAGGTTTCAACACAATTTTAATGCAACTTTTCTGTTATTTTTAGGGTTTTGGCCATTAAAATTGGCTCAATTCAGTAAATGCAAGAACACTGCTATAGCGAAGATTAAATTCAGAACTGTAACACCTCGTTGAAACGGGACTCAACTGTACTGTATTTATCAATGTTGTACCACCCGCCCCTATGCAACACCCGCACCACACATTTTCAACCTACTCTCAATTTAAAAAAAATTTTTTTTTACTATGGAGTTCCTATTAATTTCATTAAACACTAAATTAATCAACTATGTAGACATCTTTCAAATGAAATGACACCCTTAAAATATATATAAATAGTGCTCAGCGCAGATTCACGTGCTGAAGATGTACAATGGCTAGCACGCTGCACAGTATGCCAATGCTGCACTCTGTCTGCAGTTTTCATTACTTAAACAGCAGCATAGGGTATTCACAATTAATTGGTAGTTGATTTGATACAGCCCTGTTTGAAGTAAGTATTCTCAATATTTTTATGTCAGATGACTTGTCAACCAGCTTCAATCCTGTTTTCATGAAAACAGTGTAGGTGGTTGTCGATGAAAAAAATATAGCATTCCTGAAATAGTAAAGCATCAACACAACAGCTCCTTTAAACTGAATAATTTAATTTTTGTAATCTGAATTCTGGTAATTTTGGTCTCAAGCACTTAAAATTATCAATGTTTTATTGTAGCTAAGATATTAAGGTAAAATTTCCCAGGCAACTAATCAAATTTAATATCATTTTTACATGTTCTGCATTAACACATTATGTTTCCTTGAAATTTATTTACTTATGTTAAATACTGCTAAGCTGAACCAAGTAAATGAAATATTGTCAGTGCCACTTATCAGAAATACAGAATTAGCTTATATTAATGTAAATGCAGTGTATGCATTTCATAAAATGAAAAATTATATTTCAAACAATTGCAAATAACTCAAATATTTTTTAACCAAATGCTTTGAAAAAATTTGACTGTGTACAGCCACATGATACACAATTTTGCTAGAGTGTTTTTTAAAAATAATGTACCGTTTGCTAGCAAAAAATTATTTTGCTTTATTTTCACAACCAAATATGTGATATTTAAGGGGCTAAAATCTAAAAATCTGGTGTATTGCAACAGAAAAATTCAGATACAAACAATGATATATAAGTGTTAAAACTGTGAGAATGACTCATTGATACATGTATTAATGTGTGCTAAAAAAATATTTTCAAAACCACAGAAAAACTAAAGAGTGAGGCCTTAAGGTCAAGTTATAACTGTGCAGACACTCACCGAGCTGCAAACTTCAGCCAGGGCATGCAGCTGATTGGTATTTACAGATGGTAGGCTGCCTGAGCAGCAGCTAGTAGTCGTCGTGGTCAGGGACATACACGTGTTCACAGAGGGAATGATGGGAATGGGCACAGCTGCAGCCACAACTTGCTGGGGCTTGGCAATTGGACCCCAAGCAGCCCGAGGCTTCTGGAACTCGGCCAGCCATTCATTTATGGCATTTCTCAGTGCACGGCGAGGATGATACATGTTGGGCGACAGAGTGGACGGCACGTCTTCCCCCGCTGTTCCATCTTCCGTTTCTGTCTCCAGTTTTATGTCCGCACTGACCGAGTCATCTGAAAATAATATAACTTGGTTTAGGTGACATTATCAATGAACAACTGAAGTGTAGTACAGTGTTTTATGATTCAATACCTGTAATTACGACCATCTTATTCAGGTCTCATACCTTTTCCTGTATTAGTACAGGACCACCAACTATTTTTTTAAAATGAAACTAAAGTAGTATATACAGTACACAAAAAAAAAGACTGCTGTACTGATGTTATGTTTTACTAACAACCTCTGTTGTAACAAATGTGCCTAAAAGGGAAAAAATGTCATATTCTACAATATTTACACTAAGAACAAAGTGACTGTATATTTCAATCAACATTAACAACAGAAACATAAACAAACTTGAACATGACCTCAAAAAATGATATTAAGAACTTAAAGTACACACACTGCAGAGCATTAAATAGTACCGTGACATTGAACATTATGGAATTTACACCTGAACTAACAGCACTGACTAATGTACAACTGTACGTAAAACTATTTAAGAGGGCGTGGTACATCCAACGCTAAAAGCATTAATCTATAACTATAGGTTTCTTGAAGCCAATGTTCAAAAATTATACAATAGCAATCCTAGACGATAGTTTTAATCAACGTTTTAAACAAAATTGTTTCCAGTGTTACAAACTTCTGAGGCGCAATCTCCGACGCCGGAACTTTGTGCATTTAACTACAGCGCAAGAGATCACGCATAACGAATTAGAAATTCTGAATAAATATTTACTCATATAGTTGGCAAATACCATTATCTAGGATTGTCATCGAGTATTTTATCCATATTGGATTCGAAGAAAGTGTATAAATAAATTGATGTTTTCAGCATTTATTTATCTACCACGTGCTCTTAAAACAGATATCCAACAGATTTACTGTTATCTGTATAATGAACACTACGACAGTGAATGAATAATACTAAACAACCTTTCATTAAATAAGTGTTCCTTTACACCTACAACATATTTTTAGTCTTTTCCATCCTAAGTACACATTACCATTACTCCAGACCTAACGAGGAGGAATCAGAATTCAATCAATTTATATTAAGATGTATTAATATTACTTATGTATCACTTAAATATTTACTCATCAGATATGCATAACATAAAAATAAACTGAAATCAAGAGTACTTAATCATCAAAGTTTCACAGTGAACATTCAGTAATTTGTTATGCATGAAATAGTTTACCGGTCAACTTTACTCATGTAACCACGCAAGCATTTACTTGCATTTAAAATATGCTTTTAAAAGAGGTTATTTTTATAAACTTTGATACAAGAAATACTGAGTTCACCATCAAAAGCCTACAATGAAAAGATGGCTATGCATTAATAACATTATGAAGTGAATTCAGTTCTACAACCACTAACCACAGCAAATATACAGTTTCCTCAAGGAAACAATTATTATGTTATAGTTAATTTTTTCCACTCTTCTTGTAGTTGCATTGTTGTCATAGTTGCCGTAACACCCAATTTTGACCCCTAAAAATTGTGATTTATTTTCTCTAAGTTCATGTTTTTCGGTGTAAAACACATTTTTTAAAAACTAAACAATGATTTCATTGTATGATGAATTTGATACCCGATAAGCTTGTAATACCCTTTCCACAAATTAAAAAGAAGTGAGATGCCAGTACTGATTTCGGCATGTATCAACTGCACCAAACGTTTTGGTGAACAATCCAAGAAAATTAATTAATTGTCATCCCGTAATTGTTACTGGTAGTCATCATGATAGCGCAAAGGTCAGCCAGGATCCTAGGCTGCGAGTCACACCAGGAGAAGGTATCTGCCAGTGCCCTGCTGATACGTGGCAACACTGGTATGCAGTGCAACCACAGCAGCTGCTGTCTCCCTCCCATTCTTATCTTTTCCATTTATTAGTGTTCCCTGTCACCCACATGCGGTTTGTTTTCTTCCCTTCCTGTGATTTTCATATCTTTCCCTTGGGGTAAATCCATATCACTTCATCCTGGCCATTACACCCACCACCCAGTGTTATTACAGCTGGCACAGAAGATATCAAGTTAATTTTTTTTTAATTGACCCTAAAAAAATTATCTAACTGATTCTTAAAGAAAAATTATGGTAATTTGAAAGCTTATATAGTAATTTTCACCTTAATTTATAATTTAACATGTTCAATATAAATATAAGTTTATATATTTTAAGTAAATCATAGTTACTTTTAAAAAATGTTAATGCATTAAGTTATAAATTTTTATCTGGAAGGAAGGCTACATGTCCTAAGAAGGGTGATATTGGGAGATAGTGTGTATATGGATGTTGAAATTAGCTGACAATTGTATCAGCAATCTGAAAGCACAACATGACTCAACATGGTAGATACTAGCATGAGTCATACCCTGCAATCTAAAGAAAATGAGCTGATTCTTTGATTCTTTTTCTTCCAGATATAGGTTTCAACTAGATTTGCACTACTAGCCAGTGCTCAGTTATCTGCTAACCATTGTTAGTGAAGGTGCTGCACATTGCTGTGTTAAAAAATTTAAGTTTATAAAGAAAGTCCTTGTAATATGCCTGGGGGATACTAGGCCTAGCTTTTAAAATGTCCCAGACTGAACAGCTTATTGAACAGTCTAGTATAGGAAAAGTAAATGGAACCGAGTGTCACAAGAAGTGTTGCACAGGTGGTTAATCTTATAAACATCGAGAAAATAAAAGCTTCAGAAAAAGAACTTTTGACTGTGAGGAGTGGGGTAAGTTGTGGACATATACTTACTGTCTGTGAACATCATAAATATACTACTGTACCTGAAAAAATTTTATACTTACCAGACAAGTTGTTTTCATCTTTTTAAGTGCCATAATAAAAAAATTACAAAATCATTGAGGACTGTGACATACTACTTTTCAGAAAAATTTTAATTAAATTCCAATGTTTGTGAAATCTGCTTCTGGACAAAATATATGTGATGAATGTAGAGGTAGAGTACACAAACATCCAAATTTTAAAAATGAAAATGACAAAGAGGTGGATTCAGATAATAACAGTAATCAAAGTATTAGTAATTTACAAACTTTAATTTGTAAAGACGAGACATTAGAAAAAATTAATAATTCATTGGCAGAATTACGAGTTTCTCCATTGAAACTTCATTCCATTTCATCACCCAGCAAACAGGTATATGCAAAATGAAAGGTTGAGTCAGCATATTCTTCTTTAAAGTGAGCAGAGTTATGAAAACCGAATTGTCTATATCTGTTAAGGACACCAAAAAACTGCCAAAAGATATACAACAAAATGTGAATGATATTGATATGCTTGTAAGTTTACTTAAAGAGTGTGCGGTAGATAAATAAATGCTGTGAACATAAATTAATTTCTACGCTTTTTTTTTAAACCAATGTGGATAAAATACACAATGACAATCCTAGATAATGGCATTTTCCAACTTTATGAGTAAATATTTATCCAGAATTAATGCACGAGGTTCCGGCATCAGAGATTGTGCCTCAGAAGATCGTAACACTAGAAACAATTTTGTTTAAAACGTTGGCTAAAACTATTGTCTAGGATTGCTATCGTTTAATTTTCACAAATTGGCTTCAAGAAACCTACAGTTATAGATTAATGCTTTTAGCTTTGAATTATGTACCACATCCTCTTAAAGCAAAACTTGTGAGTCCAATCACATGACGAGAAAAGATAAACCTTTTAGCGCTTGCTCCTGCTTCATGGAGCATGAAAAAAGTCATGGAACAGTTCCATGTGAGTGAGTATGCTGTTCGTCAAGCAAGAAACCTTCTGAAAGACAAGGGACTCTTGGCTTGACCCGAGCCAAGAAAAGGAAAAACACTAGTTGAAAACACAGTTGAAATTGTGACAAACCTTTACCAAAGTGACGAATATATTTGAATCATGCCAGGAAACTGTTAGTATGTCGAAAAATGTACTTGCACAAAAGTGAATAACACTTACTAATTTAAGCAAACTGTATTCTGCTTTAAATTTGAATATCCCAAACATTAAAATTGGTATTTCAAAATTCTGCATGTTGTGCCGAAAATGGTGTGTATTAGCTGTATTAGCAGGGTCTTCTGGCACACATTCTGTGTGTGTTTACACAATTCATAAAAATTTAATTCTTCTGCTTCATATTTGTAATATAGAAGAGACATACAAGGATCTGACTGGTTATTTAGTGTGTTCTAAAGACAAAAGAGACTGCATGCTACGACATTGCTCTCAATGCCCATCAAATAAAAATTTGAAAAGTTTTCTACTCAAAAAATTTAACAACAATGAAGTCTCATACAGTGCATGGGTGTTGACAGACAGGACACAACAGGTGAAATTCACAGTGATATTTGACGAATATGTAACAACTTTGATTGAGAAACTAGAGATACTTGTGCCCCATGCATTTATAACCAAAGTCCAGGCAAATTTTAAAAAAAAATTAAAGTGAACCTTGAACTGGATACAGCTGTACTTCTAGACTTTAGTGAAAACGACACGTACGTCATTAAAGATGAAGCACAAGGGTATCACTGGACAAATGTTAGTTGTTCGCTACACCCAGTTGTAATCTATACACGTGTCCCACAATCCGAAGACCTACTCATCTCAAGTGTATGCATCTCATTCGATGATTTTGATCATGATGTAGCATTTGTGTATGGAACACAAAAAATTATCACTCAGTATATATAGAAAATTTTCTGAGCTGAACTAGCTCACCCTTAAGTTATTTTTGCACGAACCTGATGATATAACATGATGCTGGAATGAAATTCTACTGTAAAGAAGATTTTAAGACCTTGATTTGTGCGCCGTTCGAGCTCCACCAATGAAATCGTTCGAGCTCCACCAATGAACTCGTTATCCCCCCCCAACTATCTCGCCGTCGTTCGCTCTACAAACTTCGGCCAGCTTCAGCTGTCTTCGTGCCTTCCCTTCCCCTTCTCAAGGCATCTAGGCCGCTCCGTTCCTGGTTGCCTCGAGGCACTCTGCCTCCGCTCGCCGCCCTGCCATGTACTGGAGATCTTCTCATGGCCGACGCGGCACCCCTGATTATTCTTCGTTATTTTGGTAAGCCTTTTGCTTGGTTATTTATTTCTGTTTTGCTTACGCGTTTAGTCAGTTCAATTAGTTTCTGTCTTGTTTCCGGTAATGTGGTGCAGTTTCGGCCACGAGGGAATTGACGCTCCATTATACTCTTTCAGTATACCATGTATTTTTGCGTTGTAAAACAAAGTTTGGCTGCCATTTACTGTATCTGGTAACACAGTGTAATTTATCGTTAATAAAACCTCAATTGATTGAATTTAGCATGAGTTTATTTTAAGTATTCGTTACGACTATATTACCCTGTCCCTTTGTGAGTAGTAAAGTTACCTTTTGGATTGTGTTGTGATGGAGTTAGAGAATGTGCCTTGGCGTGAGATTGAATGCTCACCCTAGATTCACAGCCGTTTCGTTACTGTACAATTGTGTCTGTGAGATTCGGGCACTGCTCCCAACAGTAAAAAATTTACTTTACTTCAGTGATGGATGAGCCGCACAGTAGAAAAACAGCAAGAACTTTCTCAATCTCTACCACCACAGCCACGACTTTGTGTTAACTTCTTTATGAGCTTTTTTTAGCAACTAGTCCTGGAAAATCACCTTGTGATGGCACTGGTGACACAGTTAAGCGGCTGGTTACCAAAGCAAGTCTTCAAACGTCTACTAAAGACGTACCGTATTTACTCGCATAATTTGCGTAATTTTTATCAAAAAATTTTAACTGAAAAATCGGGGTGCGCAAAATATGCGCGAATTTAAAAAAAATTTTATGAGTGATTTTATGATCGGGAAAGAACTGAAACATCCTCGTATTTACTCACATTTTTTCCAATTACCGTATTTACCCATGTACCACCCGCACCTTTTTTTCGCAAAATCCTTATCGAAATGTCGGGGTGCGGGTCATACACGGAAAAATCCTAAAAAGTTGGGTTTTTTTATTTTTTTTTATTTATTTATTTATTTGAAAGCCTCCAAATACACACAACTACGTGCTAGGAGTTGTCAATATTAGTGGTACAGAACAAAACAAATATACACAAAATCAAGACTAGCCTAGGTAACAAATATACAAAATAAACTTGTGTAACTTATTACGAGCTGCCAGAGGTATAGTACTGAGCAGAGAACAATATAATTACCAGATAACAAGCACACAGGTTGTAGAAAGTTCACCAAATGAAATGTTGACATTGACTATTTACAAAATACGTACAACATACCCAAATTGTTGACAGAATTATTAGATCACAAAAGTAGACTATTATATACAGTAGGTAATCATACAAATTGAATAATAAATATTTACTAATTACTAATATAAAATTACAAGTTATAAATACACAGAGGCTTGAGTATTTCATTTATAGTTGAACAAGTGTACATCACTATTGCATTCCTGTATGCACGTTGTATAAAATGAATTTTCACACATAATAGGATTGTGTTAAGAAACTTCATAATAATCACTAACATTATAAAAAGCCTGTTCAATGAGGTAGGTTTAAAGATGTTTCTTAAAACATTGAAAATTTGTTGTTTTGAGTGTGTGCTGTAGTGGTTGGGGAAGGTTATTTATTAATACTGAAGCTGCAAAGTAAGGACTGGATTTGAATAGCTCAGTTCTATGAGGAATCGTGTGAATATTTGTGTTTTGTCTGGTATTATGAGAATGAATGTCCTTGTTGGTCAGGTAGGTGACATTTGTTAAGCCAAAGATAATTGTATGGTATATATATAAGCTGGGCAAAGTAAGAATTCTAAATTTTTTGAAGTACGGTTTACATGATGAAGGTGCTTTTATACTTGAAATAATACGGACAATTCTTTTTTGTAATCTGAATACCTTTATCC
>PNEQ01089824.1:0-19037 GCA_003012365.1 Medauroidea extradentata
ATTCGGCCTTGTAGCATTTGCTGTCTTTCATTATTTATTATGTTACGGCGATAGTTTCTTTAGAGCGCGAGTTTTGCTGAGGCATTCCGGTAGGGCGTGATGTACGCGGCCCCGAAGGAACTTTCTTTTTCTTTTGGCAGTTTAGTTTATTTTGTAATGTGAGTAGCCCACCGGTGGAGCCTTTCTTGTGTTTTTTTTTGTGTTGTGGTATGTATGAATTTGCGCGGTAGTAAAAGTCTCTTTTGCCTAAGATTGACTTTTTAATAATTTTTGTGCTGCTCTTGCACGCCTTCGAGCCCATGTAATACCCTGAGATAAGAGCTCCCTCTCTACCGCATGTGATGCCGTGGTCAGTTAAAGCTTGGTAAGAATTATGGCTTGGTACGAGTGAGTGCCACTGTATTTTGTACATCGCAGCGTGGGGTGTACATGAGAGAAACAGTACCACCACAGTATGAACACGGATGATCTTATATGCGTCTCTAAAACTGCAAAGGTCAAATAAGATTCGCAATGTATTATTACATATTATAGTGCTAATGGCTTTTATGTTTGTTTTTGCACAGTAAAATTGTTTATTAATTTGTCCCTCAAAAGTTTCCCTACAGAAATTTACCATATTCATCTAAAAAAAGAAAAAAATACTGTATTGTGGTGTTTATCAATTCTGCCGAAAAATAAATATTGAAATTGTGTGTTGAATGTTAACTTCTCTACCTGAAGTGTATGTAAGTTTTGCAGTTCATAATGTCAAGTGTCCTATTGCATTTAGCAAAGTGACATGAGGTAAAGTAACAGCCAGAGTTTGCAAAGTAACAGTTTTTTTTTTTAAAATCAAAAAGTAATTTTTTTTTTTCCAACTTTTTTTTGTATGATGTTCATTTTGTGTTTAATTATTTTATTTGTTTACTATTCTGTGGATGTTTGGTTGGCTATTGTTTGCTGGGTGCAAGTTCCGGATACTATTATACTGGATAGTGCAATGGAAAAGTTGCAAGTCTTTTTACCCGAGCAGCACGTTGTTGCTGTCCTCTCGGGGCGGACCAATACTATTCCTAGAATTGTCGGTATGGCTCTTAAGGATCACAGTTGCGCACACGGAGACCCCGACAATTAATTAGAATATCAAATGCCTCATCTTACTATCTATCTGCAATTACTAATCAGAGGTGTCTCGGCCCGACGTGCTTTGTGACTTGACGTAATCTTAATGGCGTCCCGACACCCAAAACAACGACGGTGATGGCGCCTTGGCCCACAATACTCAGCCTCTTGACGCCTAACTTCGACGGCTGACGATGGCACTCTGCCCTACCGTCGTCGTGACTCGCCAACGACTCCCCCGACTTGACGTCTGTCCCGGACCGATGTAGTTTTTCTTCTATTTGCGCCAAAACCCCCATCACTTGGCCTGCAAGCTCCGGTTCACTTTAGGCAAATCAGGAGTCAGCTTACACCTGATGGCCCAGCATCTTGAGGACAACAATTCCGGCCAGAAATGCATTTATTGAACCATTTCTTAATTTCTCGTTGCTATTTACATCCAATTACATAAAATGGTTAATTTACTTGTTAATATTTTTGATTTATTAACAACTAAATAACTACAACACAGTAACGACTAGCAAAATTACTGGCTGTACCCCTCCCCTCATGTCCAGCTGCCAGGGGGGTGTCCTGTGCATGGGTGGGGTGAGGCCTCAGGCACTCTCTGCATCTGCTTCCCTCTCCCTCGCTTTCTCAAAGACACAATATGTACAATTCCTATTTTCTATGTAAAACATTTTGCAGTAATGGTACCTTAATAAGACCTATTGCAATGTGATTCTGATACAATGATGAGGTCGTAAGGCATAGTTATTATCACATATTGATTTATGTTGGTCGACACTGATAACTATTAAATATAATAAATCGTGGTGGCGAACATATGGGCCTGTCACAGTTGTAAACAGTTTTTTTTACATACATTTTAAACAACACCATAGAGTATTTGTGTTAAATGAAACTGTGTTTTACGCGAACTAATTATGTTTTGCATATAGCGTGTGAACGTTATTTTTAGCTGTAGTTGTATTTTATCTTCTGTTATATTAGTGCTTCACATCTCCGTTAGAATGTGCTGCAGTGCAGCAGCAGCAGTGGTTTGAGCTAACAGACTTTTTTTAAGAATGGCGGAAAATAGGCCGCTAGGCTAACAAAGTAATGTAACAGACAGAGATACAAGTATTTACAGATGATACTAGTAAACAGGTACACACACACAAAGGGACGACACACATTTTTCCACGACCGCGTTTCCGTGGAAAAATGTCTCTCGTCCCTTTTTGTGTGTGTGTACCTACAAGTTTCAACTGTAAGTACTTGTACCGCGGTCTGTTATAAGACATTTTTTTAAAATTATCTTAAATTCCTACTAAACATGCCCGAGGATTTAACTTTTTTTAGGAAGGGGTGAAAAAATATGAAGTCTATTTAACGAAACATCAATTTAGAGTAAACATTTTCTGGTCCTGTGTTATATATTTTAAATCGAGGTTCTACTGTACTTTTCAAAAGTAATTTAAATAAAAATCCTACAAAACATTATTGTTAGACCTTATGAAAATTGTAAATTGTGACAGGTTGTAACAGATCCTTGTTCCTAGTTTACCAGTTCTGTTTAAACATTTTCATATAACCACCGCCTAAAATTCGGAGGTAGCATTACTTTTTGGTAACTAAAGTACGTAATGGCAGTTATCCAAGTTTGGCTGAAAATTACAGAACTTTTTTTACAAGTTGTGGCAATAAATTTGTATGTTTCTGTTCATTTCCGTTTACAGTAACGGAATGTTCTTGTCAAATACCACTTTTAATAAAAGTTTTTTTGACTTGACTAAGTAAAATATTTGTTTACCAACAAGACAGTTGAGTATACAAATGCAACCATCTACAAGACAGTCAAACCAAAAAAAATGTATAATTTGGTTTTGAATGACTACACAGTAACATTTACCTTGTCTATCATCCTGCTTTTAATGCTCTTACAAACCAGCTTTTCCGTCATGAATTCTACATACATAGTAATTATCACATAACCTTATACATTATTTCCTGATGATTGAATTAGACAATGGTTAGAGTTGAATTATAGCACATACTTACATGAATCTGCTCACAACAATTACTGCAGCATCACAGCAATATCTATTTTTCAGTCACGTACCTGACATGTTCTTCCACCTCTCTCTCAATTTTCATCTTGTAAACGTAAACTGCCTGCTTAAGCAAAAGACTATGTTGCAGAGTGGAATATTATATTATAATTATATTGAATTTTAAAATTACAGTATAACCAATAACTTTTATAAAATATTGTTACAGTAGTCCTACTTTTTGCTGTTCATACGTAAGTTTGCATGCATTTTATGATGGTATGTGAAGCTATAAGTTGATGCTGTATTTAGTGTTAAATTTGTATAAACAAACCCTCATAATTATAGTTTTCTGCCAACTGTGTTGCATTATAAGGCAGACATACTTGAAGTGAGTTTATTTAATTGTAGGTAATTTTGTACAATTCATACAAGTGAAATTTTAACCACTGTACTCAGTTATTTCCAGCAAGAGAATTTGATTCAACTTTTTGTATTTTGAAGCAAACATTTTGTCCATATTGTCGCGAAGTGTTTGTTCAAGTACCTACAGTAGTTGCTTGAAGCATTTGAATGTTTTAAGGATCTGAGAATATTACTGTACATCAGTCAGTAAAGCTGCATCTAAGATTCATTCACAAGACAATATGAGGTTTACACAGCTTATGTATTGTTTATCATTACTGAAAAAGAAATATCTAAATTAATGTTATCAATGATATTCAATATTTAAATACGTAATTGTTGAATTGTCTTTTATTAATGAATATTTATGTGTGTGTATGCATGTGTATTTGTGTGTGTGTGCGTGCATGTGTATTTGTGTGTGTGCATGCATGTGTGCGTGACCATGTATGATGTGCATTTGTGTGTGTATTATGTAGTTCAGCATCCAAGCTTGAACTCACCCTTTTAGGGGATACTGCACCTCTCTACTTTGCTTATTTAAAAAAAAAAATTTGTTGCAGAGATACTTTTTGGATCCTCGGCAACTAACGTCAGGAGAGCCACCAAACGATCGAGGCTGTCGCCTGTGCAAGAAGACGGACCACATGATAAAACAGTGTCCGCTGAGGAAACAAAACCGGGCCAAGAATGTTCAGCAAAAGCGAGGGAATGGTCCGGTAATGGAAAGAAGACAAGCGCCACGCAATGAGGCAGCACAAGCAAGGAAAATGGTTCCTCAGCAGGGAAAACACCCCCCTCTCTTGCAGCCTGGATTTTCTCCCCACCAGTCTGGCATGCCATTCCCAAGATCGTACAGACAGTTGCTGTACATGAACACGGACTTGACTAGGAATGCACAGAACCTTAGGTACAATAAAATCCCACCTGCCTTTTCAGGTAGAAGTGGTAACAATGGTCAGCAGCAAGTGAACTTGAAACAAGGGGCGCCACCACTACTTTCCAGCCCCAAGTTCAATAACAGTAATCGTCCTGCTGCTGCTGCTGCTGGTGGTTCTGCTCAGAGTGTTGGGTTCGGTGCAGACAGAGTACTTGACTTGTCTGAAAGGCTACGTCATATCAACGGTAACAACACTGCTGTACTTGACTTGTCTGAAAGGCTACGTCATATCAACTGTAACAACACTGCTGTACTTGACTTGTCTGAAAGGCTGCGTCAGGTCAACGTTAACAACACTGCTGCTTCATTCAGATTCCAACTGAACAATGGCGTGAATATGCCTGGCCCGAGCAGTGTGTCCCAGAACGCAGTGTACAAATTTTCTGCTAAAAATAATTCACAGGGTCCCTCTCCTAGATTCTTTAATGGAACAGTACCTCCATTTGAAAGACCACCCCTTCGTCCTTCCACATTTTGTTACGGACCCCCCAAAACCCCACCGGTCATAGATGTGGGAGTCAACTACAACCAGACGAAATGACCGTATTGATGTCATGACATTTTTGTTGGACATAGAAAGTATTATCTTTTGTACATTATGTGATTTTTCGTAGTGGTGCATAGGTGGTTACTACGCTGTGATATTGTTTGAAATGCAAATGTGGCTGTAAACTTGTTAGTGACCAGTACGCAGGTGACTGGTGTGGTTGTTGGACCTTAAGAGGCAGTTCCAGTGTTTCAGACACATGAATGCAACCCGTATTAACCCCATATAAATCAAGGTAAATCTTTTTGTCAGAATAGCAATAAGAGTATTACACATATCAACATTATCTTCGCGCTTAATCAAAGACACAGTCATTCTTATTTTCGCTACGTTCGCCAAAGTCAAGTGTAAAGAATTGTTCACCACAAATTTTGCTAAACATTTTTTGTATCAGGTTGATAATGTAACCGTTTGTTAAACTTCATTTTGGCGAATGCAGCGAAAACAAAAACGACTGTGTCTTTGATAAACTGTGACGATAATGTTGATTTATGTAATACTCTTATTGCTGTAGCGACAGTAAGATTAGCCTTGATTTATATGGGGTTAATGCAGGTTGCATACATGCGCCAGAATCACTTGAACTGCCTCTTAAGACAGGCAAACAACCAGTCTCTGAGACACACCTTGCAAACCAGTTGCTCCC
The DNA here is from genome assembly GCA_003012365.1 of Medauroidea extradentata. NCBI lineage: Eukaryota > Metazoa > Arthropoda > Insecta > Phasmatodea > Phasmatidae > Medauroidea > Medauroidea extradentata. The sequence continues at coordinate 5,676 of PNEQ01089824.1, forward strand.
AATGTGGGTCATGCAGTGTTTACTGTTGACATGTGCTTCAGAGGTTATTGCACTGTGGTTATGCTTATTCACCATTGCATAACTAAACCCAATTTTAAATTGAGTTTTTGTAATTATGTATCATTTGCGTTTAGATTGTAACACATTTACATTTTGTGACCTTTTTTATTGGAGTTGTGTGCATTTTATTGAAAGTTACATTTTTAAAAAGATATATTTTTATATAGTACTATATATACAACTTTGTGGTGTAGACTGTAATGGTAAATTAAGAATAGTGTTCTAGAGTTTACAGTTTCAATAATAATTACCGGCACAGTTCTTTATAATGTTATGACAGCATAGTGTATTCAGTACTATGCATCATCTTTTAGCTAGTAAAAATTTTATAAAGGATATTCAGTGTTACACTTTCAATTCCAATCATTGTTACACAGCATTAGATTCAGGCGTACATAGTGCAATTTTCTAGGTTATTATTGTAAATAGTTGTTCTTGTGCAAATTGAAAACTAAAAATTTTGACATTGTAGATGTGTGAGCTTCAGTAAATAGGCAGTGATGAAGTTGTATATTTGTGAAGTACATGAAGTGGAAGTGACAAGCATGTATGTGTATGTATCATGAAAAGAAAACAGTTATTGCAATAAATATACGTACTTGATTTACATATTTGGTCCAGGATTGAAATCCTTGTAATTTGTTTCTCAGCTTTCTGATTATTTTAAAAGTGTTAGGGGGGGGGGGGGGGGAAGCTTAAAATATGTTAAATGCACGATTACTGCCACCCAGAAGTATTTAATTTTGTAACAGTGTGTACAGTGAAAGCTGTTTTAATACAGTCTTGAAGATACTGTATTTACTTGAGTATAACACCCACATTTATAATGAGTAAGCAGCATCTAAAACTTGGGTGGTTGTCATACACAAGACAACTTTCATAAAACATTTTCCATCTCAATTAATAAGTTTTAGGGTATTGCTTTTAAACAGAAACATACCAATGTGCAACTAGGTTTCAACTGATAACACAAAAACAATTTAGAGAACAAATTTTTTTTATTTTCAAACACCAAATAATTAGGACAGTACTCACGTAAACAAAGATGATGGCCACCATTTTTTTCTCAAGTCGTCAAATAAATAAAGCAATTTTACGTCTCCTTTGCTGTCGTCATAACACAAAAACAATTACTTTCATAAATAGCCTTCAGCCAATGTTACTGGGCCTACAACTCGTCACTTTCATCACTACTTGAATCGCTGCTTGAAATGAATGTCCGGCATATCAAGCAGTGTCATCTACTGTGTCGTCCAGTTCACAAGACATGGCCGCCAAAATCCACGAGCAGACACTTGCCAGCAGAGCACGCCTCATACGTTCGCTCGGAGATAAGCTATGTTGCGTAGTCATCATCCAAGTATTGTACTGCCACTGGAATTCGACCTTGAGCAGTCTGTGCATTAACAGTAAAATGCCTTGTGGTCACTCATTTACTGTTTGCTTCTGCGTAGTCCACTACTTTCAACTTAAAAGCTGCAGTATATCACGTCCTTACTTTCCCCATTTTAAAGCCACGTGTCTGCAGCACTCACACCACTCTCATAGACACACTAAACTCAGCTTCCGCTGTGAACAACAGCGCCACTGTAGTAAAAATAACTTGGGCACATACATTATTTTATGTGTGGGTGTGATGGTAACAGCTTGCCAACCATAGAACTCACATTTGAAGAATGTCAATGGGTATTATATATACGAATATTTAAGTTTTATATTTTTTAAAATTGAGTTTTGTGGGGGGTGTTACATGGGCGGGTGTTATATACTCACGTAAATACAGTACCTACATTTTGTTAGTTTGTAATAATGAGACTTGTATTTACACGTTTCCAAGAACTATAAATAGTCTTGAGAAATTCTTTCAGTCTGCTTGTCTTCAAAATACAAAATTTTTTTAACATCACCTTGATGTATTTGTACTATTGGAATTGTATATTTCATTATTTTATGTATAACAAACCTTTTTTATTGAGCATGAGATTAACATTTCATGATATAATTTCTCATCTCATTCCATGGGTACAGGAAACTACTCACAAAAAAAATGTAACAGGAACATAGAAAAAATTTTTCATCATAGTTTTAAGTTTTTTAAAACACTCTTTTAATGTTATTAGCATATGTATTTCAATGAAAAAGCAGAAATTGTATTGCAACATACTGGGTCTTACATTTATGGTAGTTCCATCTTGCTTTAGTGGTCAGCATGGCTAAACATCTGTATTTTTTAGTTCCTTGCTAAGTATATAACTTTCCAGTTGTGGACTATTTCCTGTAAAATTTTAAACTTCATTACCTACATGATGCATCCTTATATTTGCACTGTTGAACATAATAGTGAACTTTATTAATGTTAAATATTATTTGATTGCAGAAATGGCTTGGCTTAATTATTAGTTGTGACTTGTAATGCAGATACTGCTCGTACATGAATTTTGTAAACATTCTGAAAATTACTGTGAGCTAACTACTGTAGTAGGTAATGGATATTTTTAAGCATTGAGTACGGGTGAAATTTAATACATATTTGACTGATGTTAAATATACAATACAAAGTTATGGAGTAGTTATAAAATATGTTATGGATTTACCTTTGCATTGGAATAGAAAGGTTACAGTGCTTTTGAAATTTTGTGGCAGTAAATTTTTTGTTGTATCAAAAGCCTTTATTCCTATGATACAGTTTTTGTTTAACTAGTATACCATAATGTTTCAGTTTACCATATTCCTGATTGAGAAATGTAAGTTAAGGATGTTTGTACTGCATATGCTGCTTCATGAATTTTTTTTTCCGAATCCAATTAGTACTTATTGTTGTAGCTTTACAACACTTGATAGAAGACTAAATAGTTTTATGCTTAAGGCCTCTAGCACAATTGGCGGTTGTTGGTGTGTGAAGTATGGGTTGGCACAATTGATGGTTGTATATGATAATTACAGGTTATAGGTAGCTGAAATAATTTTAAGTTGATAATACACTTCAGACCAAAATTTTGGTGTTATGCTTTGTGTTCAAGGAAATTAGAAATAAAATGGGGCTTAATAATATTTCTTATGTTAGCATTAAACATACCTTATCTATACTGCAATCTAATTGGTCAGTTGCATTTAAAAGTTAAATATTTTGAACTTTACTGCAACACCAACAATACCCACCGGAAGTGAGAGTTGAAATGCTTTCGTGACCAAGCACCAACCACTGCAACACCAACTACAACTACCAACAGGCAAATCTGCCAACCCGCATTTGGTAACCTGTCCTTCAGCTGTCACCAACAACACAAACAACAACAATTAATTGTGCCAGAGGTCTAATAATTGATGGCTTTAAAGATAATTTATGACTGTCAAAATAGATCATGAGGTTTTGTGTGTTGGATTTGCTACCAAGTCAGTTTTTGTTTGCTGTAAAACTGTGATTTGCTTATATATTTTCTGACCATGAATTCCGCCTATAAAGTTTAAATTTCGATATAATTTAAACTATATGATACAATTTTAAATTCCGTCAGATACTTTTTCCTGTCCAAAAATTTTGGAAATTAAGTTATTAAATTTTTGGGTCACAAATTTATAGAGTATACATACATACAGTAAAACCTTTTTAAGAAGTTCCCACCTAAGTCTCCTAACTTAATAAGTTTGGATACATTTTTTTTTACAATTTCTATGACTACAACAGTAATTTGACCCTTTTAAGAAGGTTTACTGGTTGGAAAGTTAAAATTTTTCAGTCCGTTCAGGGACTTCTTAACAGGGTTTTATGTACTGTAGTTGTATTATGCTGTAAACTAGTCAACAAATTTTGTAACTTAGGAATGTTAACTTTTAGGCATTTTTATAAACCGCTGTGAATGTTTCTTTACAGCTTTTCTATGTTTCCTAAAGAAAATGTGGCAGTGTATGTTAAATTGATTTTACTTAAATTAAATAATATTAAAAACTGTTTGGCTGTTTAGTTTGTTCTTTCTTGGAGAATTTTATTGAGATTGCCCCCAAAAAAAAATCCCAGAAAATATTACTAAACCCAGTATGACACCAGCAAAATAATGACATTACTCCCAGGAACCATAAAAAATATAAATTTTGATTCATAAATGTATAAAATTTAGGTAAAATGAAGAACTTGCAATTAATTAGAGCTGGGTAGATCACCTATTTTGCCGATCACCTGTTGCCAAACTTGTTGATTTTTATGGTGATTAGAGCTTTTTCAGTACAGATACCTCGTATTGTTTCACATTACAAAAATAAAAAATTTTCAGTAAAAGTAACAGCAACACCACTGGTTTAAATTAACAGTTCTAATATGAATATATACTTGATTCAAAATAATGTCAATACAGTTTATTTACTTTTATTTATTTTGTCTTCAGTTCACATTGTGCAGTATTTTTTGCTATGCTTTTATAATGTTAGACAATAGTAGTTAGCATTCTGACAGAAACAAAGTTCTTAAAGCCTTGTATACACCGACATCTGTTTTGTACAAGAAGGTGAACACTTTCTTGTTCACCTCAACTTGTAGAACGACCACTGAGCATAATAGTAGCTAGCATATGAGGACGTTCATACCAGCTGATGCAGGATAGCGATAGTTCTATTTTCCTTTATCTTTCTTGTCCAAGTTGAATGTAAACCAACCATTTTTATGCCTACGCTTCTGTTTCTGAACGGAATAGCATACAAATATAAAGTATTTTGAAATAAGTAGTGACTAGCTGGACAACAGAGGCGATTGAAGAAATTTTGCAGGATCATCCAACATGTCAAATACAGTAACCTGGAATATTGTACTCTGCTGTCAATATTTCGGAATCTGATAGGGGTGTACGAATATTTGGATAGTAAATCTGAAATATTCGTATTCGAAATACAAATACCAGATCTCCAAATTTCGAAGTATTTGAACAGTTTCGAATAGTGAATTTTAATATTTCTTAATATAATCTGAGCGGGTAACAAGACTACTACTACTTACAAGCATAACATAATTTAACATATTTCCCTGTTTTGCGGATGTTTAAAGGTTAAAATAAATATGCGGGAAAGAACTTGGCAGTGTTCCATTACTGCTGATTTCACTGATTCAGTAATCTCAGTAATGTCAGCAGCAGTTCTGAAACTGCCAAGATCACTACCAGTTGTTTTCGCGGGCTTTCGGCTAAGCACCCTGTGCGAGGCTGGACGACTACTGAGATTACTGGAGCTGCAGAGGTTGTGTAGTGTCAGTAAAATAAGTGATGATGGAGTTTTAAAAATGAGGGTAGAACTTGTCGATGTTACGAAGGTTAGGTGATATAATTACAAGATTTTTGTGACTGTGGGACATGTACAACAATCTAATTAAAGTACTAATACAAGGTCAATGTAACTAAATGTAAGTGTATATAAGTATATATACTTATTACTAGAAGAGGTTAGAATGACTATGCACTTGTAAACTACCCACGTTCTTCGGTATAATACAATTTAATAAATTTTATTTCAAGCCAAATTAGTTCTCTTATAGAAGTTGATTCAATTTGTTGTTTATATTGACAACTTCTTTTATTACTGTATTGCCGAGTGTTCCGATACTATTCTCACCAAGACAAACACTATTTCCGCTAACACTGAAACTGTCTCAATACTGCTGGCAGTAAACTCCGTAATGTCGGTGATTACAGCAGTAACGGAACGTGGCCCTTAAATTCTTGTATATATTCAACATAAATATTTACATATTCATGTGTGGCGTCACGTTCTTGGCCATAGATATACTCTTGCAGATACTCATCAAAGCATAGCGATACGCACTAATGGAACATCTCGATATACATAAGATGGCGGCAGTGGTGGTCTCGTCGACGGTGTAAGATGTGTAAGATCGTGATCACCACAATCGCGGCAGCGAAAGTTTGATGTCTACCTAGTTACCGTTCATACATCTATGGGTAACACATATTTTCTATGCTCTATGAGTGGAAGCCTTTGAGTAAACTAGAAGCCAGCCAAAGCCAGCCAACAGACGACGTTTAAAGACAAGGATAGAGCTAGAGATGTGCAAAAAACATGTAAACATAGCGTTGAGGGAATGAAAATGTTTTAGTTTTTTGTTAACTACACATTATGGTGAAAGTTTGTGCAGCTCTTGGCCTTACAAACAGATTCAATAGTTGCGGAGCATTTCTTTGTACAGGTAAGAAACTTTTAATTATACTCATCAAGTTTATAAAGTACATACACACAGCGAGAGCTAATTCGTATTGTTTATATTTCTGAAGGAATTGTAAACTGTTGGCCGCGTTCCGTTACTGCTGAAATTGCTGAGATTACTGAGTTTACTGCCAGCAGTATCGAGACAGTTTCAGTGTTAGTGGAAATCGTGGTTTGTTTCAGTGAGAATAGTTTCGGAACGATCGGCAATACAGTAATAAAAGAGATTGTAAATATAAACAAATTGAATTAATTGATATGAGAGAACCAATTTGGCTTGATACACAATGTATTAAATAGTGTTATACCCAAAAACGCGGGTAGTTTACGAGTGCATGGTCGTTCTAACCTCTTCTACTAATAAGTATATATACTTATATACACATACATACAGTTATATTGACCTTGTATTACTTAAGTTAGATTGTTGTGCATGTCCCACAGTCACAAAAATCCTGTAATTATATCACCTAACCTTCGTAACATCCATAAGTTCTACACTCATTTTTAAAACTCCCGCCATCACTTATTTTACTGACACTACACAACCTCTGCATCTGCAGCTCCAGTAATCTCAGTAGTCGCCTAGCCTCGCACAGGGTGCTTACACGAAAACCCGCGAAAACAACTGGTAGTGATCTCAGCAGTTTCGGAACTGCTGCTGATGTTACTGAGATTACTGAATCAGTGAAATCAGCAATAACGGAACGCGGCCGTGTGTACGATTCAAATAGAAAATTTGCGCGAATTTTTGTAAAAAAAAAATTACATTGCTTTCTGCTATTGTTTTGCCACCCAAAATATGGCGACTCATGAAAAATAATGTCCTGCGCATGCGCAGTTCAAGAATGATCTGCTCCACACGACTGCCATTGAAATATACGGCAGATGCCATGCCACTCCATAGACTGAAGGTCGGTTTACGATGCAAACCTGTCCGTAGCAAACGTAAGCGTAAGGAAATGAAAGTTGGGTTTTCTTACGACACAGTTTATGGTGATGCATACGTACCGTGTAGAATTATGTCGCCGACATAACGACATGTATGAAATGTTTTTTTTTTTATTGGTGGCCCAGAATGGGCACACCCTAGTTATGTGTCTAACTACTAGGAGTTAGGAGGGAGCGGGAGGGGTAGCAGCGTGCCAGGCGTGTGGCTTATACGCTCTAACTACTGCATGCAGCTTGGGTTAGGGAGGAACATGGCTCGAATGGCCTACTGTGAGGTTATGAAGCGCCAAGCCAACGTTTGTGGCCTGGCGCATCCCTCAGATTTAACTGGGAGCTAATCCCGTAGAGGGTCATGGTAAACCCGCGAGGTCGTGGGAAGAAACCCATGATGATAGACATGCGAGGTGGGTTTTCCATGCTAGGAAGAAAAGATAGAATTCATGCTATGTATAACATGCTTTATTAGTTGTGTTAGAAGGCGAAAATTAAAGACGAGCAGGGAGGGCTCGTGATCCAGCTGTAAAAGATAAACTTAAATTAAGCTTAGCTCTACTTAACGTAGGGGAATTAACCTAAGTTTCCCGAAGGGCGGGCACAACTACCCGCGGTCCCATTTTAGGTGAAAGGTTCTTGTCGCCTATCACGCAGTCATGGCTAGGTTGTGCAGTACAAGAGCCCTCGCTGGGCCATACGCTCTCTGCGGTGCCATGACTGATTCCGTGATGCATTGATGGACGATCAATGCATATCTAATTGCTTTATGCCTACCACGCAGTCATGGCTGAGTTGTGCAAGACGAGAGCCCTCGCTGGGCCATGCGCTCTCTGCGGTGCCATGTCTGATTCCGCAATGCATTGATAGGTCAGTGCATGTCTAATTACGCACAGCCATGGCTCGGTTGTGCAGTACGAGAGCCCTCGCTGGGCCATACGCTCTCCGCGAAATGCCATGGATGATACCGCAATGCATTAGCATATTTGAGCCATTTAAAGTTCTCGCTTGGACAAGTTGGCGAATTTTTCTTGATTCCCAGGTTGGTTCGACTTCTTGGAGTCGGCTTCTTCTCCACCCTGGTGATCTTCTTTTGAGGAGCTTACGGTGGTTTTTCGCACAATATTTGTTTCGGCATTTTGTGTGTCATGTGCACCGCTGGGTTCTAGTTCGATTAGTGGACTTGGCCGCAGCTTTGTAGAAGTTGCGAGTCAAGTGCTGGATATGGTCTGTGAGCCGGGGATATTTCAGCTCATTGTAGAGGACTACATTGGGCGTATATCTTGGTGCTCCTGCGGCCCTTCTGAGGGCTTTGTTTTGAAGCACTGTTAGTGGGTGCATATGACACTTTGCAGCATATCCCCAGGCTGGGGCTGCATATGTCAATATAGGTCTAACTAGGGCTGAGTACAATCTGATCCCAGATTTAGTGCTCAGATTGTGGCTGTTATTGAGGAGAGGGTATAGCTGGGCTAGGCGGGCATTTGCCTGCTGTAGCTTAGCATTGGTATCGAAGAAGGTAGGCCAACTAACGAAACTTTTTTTGATGTGACAAGTGTAGTGTAACATAACCATGCAGTTAGGTTAGGCCTACTTTACACCATCAAAAAGCGGTTGTACTTATTTGTGCTGTTATATGAAGAAATATTGACCTATGTCTATATTTTAATGCGATAATTAGCCTACCTATGTACATTTTTATGTTTACAATAAGATAATTAATACTATAACTATGTTTATTTGTATGATGTAATTAACCCTATACTGATGTAGATGAACTACATCATATTTGTTGCAGGGTAATTTTTACTTAAATATAAATACAGGAATGACACAGCAGCTAGCATGCTGTCATGAAATTCTTCATTTGTGCAGTTCGTGAGCAGTGTGGGATTGAGTTACAAGTAAGGTTAGGAGGGTAAGGTAATGTTTTTGTTGCCATACAACATATATTTACAAGAAATGCCTTAGGAAATAATTTGCTCTAAAACATTTCCAAGGCAGTTTGGCAAAACAGGTTTAGAACAAGAAAACACGTCACATATTTAACTATGGCTAAAGGAGAAAAAAGAAAGTAACACAGCAAATACGGAAAATGTAGGGAATTTACCATCTCTGATAATTATGACATCAAATACGTCAGCTCAATAAGAAACGCAAAATGATAGCGGCCCAACCAAAACAAAATAACAAACAGCTGACACCAGTGGCCATTTTCTAACAGACTACATGGACGCACAAGGCCATCGTAAATCGCATGTCTTCGTCCTTATACTCATTAAGGGTGTTAACGGTTATTGTGTACATGTGTACCGGCCAAACTATTAATTTTAGAAATGAAAAATGTGTCTATAATAGTGACGTTCTAAGTAGTCCTACTTTAAAAAAATGTGTTAGATTAGTTTAGGTTAGTTTAAGTTCGATTAGGTTAAGTTAGGTAACCTAACTTTACCTAACCTTTACATAGGACTACTTAGAATGTCACTGGAAAAATTTTTCATCAATAAACTGTGTGTCTAAAATAAATAGTTTTGACTGGTACACGATAAGTAGCTAAACTTGATATTTACCTAATACGAATGTTTCCAAATATGATACACAAGAAGTTTCACTGTTATTTTACCAAAATTAGTTTGAAAAATTATTAGTCATTAGCATTAGGCCTACATTGTTTCCTACACACAAATATTTAATTTTACATAGTATTGTAATAATTTACTACATACTAATATAACTTTTAAAATTTCTGTCGTTAATTCTTCCAAAAATATTACATAAAAGTACCTCTTTTTTTTCCGTCATACATGTAGAGAAGAAGTAAACTAGATCAGCAGTGCCATCTGTAATAAGCACTTGTTTACAAAAACAATATTGTGATTCCTCACAAACATAACACAAGAAGAAAACTGAGAAGAAAGAACAGTATACAGTATTGCTGTAAGAACACGTACAAAGTAACAAAAGCATATAAATATGTTTTAGGAATTTTTAAAGTTATCAAGTTAAAACTGCTGTTTATACTACTTATATTAATAAAGCAAAGTGCATTTCTATATCTCCTTGTAAAGACAAGATTATGCACCGGCAAATGTATACCAAAATTTTAAGAAACACTATTTGAAAATTATTTGAAAAATTAATATTCGTTTGAAAACTATTCGAAACCCTAAAACCACTATTCGCACACCCCTACAGATTATAAATACTGCTCAAATTTTTTCCAGTTTTCACTTTTACTTCACCTGAAAACAGGAGCAGAAGTCAACTCCCAAAACATCGGTCTTTAGAAATCTACAGTGTTCATTGTGTTGTCTAGTTTGTTGTCTGTTACATCATCATCATCGTTATTCTGTCTTGTATCCTTTATTGTCTTCGTTCCAGTATTGTCTGTAGTGTCCAGAGTTTTACAAATTTTTTTGTTTTTTATTTAGACTTTTTTGTTTTTATTTTATTTTCCTTTCTTTGTTGTTAACCAATTCCTTATTGGATCTTTCATGTGCTGTTGTTTTGGTTTATGGATGTGATGACTACAGCCAAACAAGGCTTGTTTTCTCATTTTTTTTGTTGTTTGTTTTTTCTTAGTCCCATTCTAAGATTTCTGGGACGAAATAATAGTATTGCAATGGCATATGTCCACAATAGTACAGTACGAATATCAAGGTGTTTTTTTACGTCTAAGTCTTCTTGAATATGTCAGTTTTAGACTTAGGTTTTCTTGCTCATAACAGCATGCCTATACATCTTATTTCTTTGCCTATTGATGAAAGAGAAGTATTAAAAGTTTGCACCGTTTGTGTGCCTACAGCACTCTCGTCAGCAGTGCACACTGGGCCACTTGACTATTGCAGAGACTTAATGGCTCGGAAGGCTGTCGTTTAGTTTCGCCTTTATTTCCTTACTCTTACTCTGTTTCCCCGTGCAGGCGCGTTAGCTAGACTCTGGCCAGGTTGAACTAAGGCTATTGCGTAGGCCGTCAGCTAACTTCTCTTCTGGATGTGGGCACTGATTATGTAAGTACTTCCGAGCTCCTCTTTACTGTGATAGGGTAGGTTTCGGACTTGTCCCCCCCATAGCGAGCAAGGCGGCTGCAGTCATGTGTTGTATGTGAAATAGTTTAATTCATTTTTTTTTTTTAATTCAGTTTTTCGGTCGCCATCTTATAAAAAATTCTTTCTCTTCTTTAACATGTTTTATGTATGGTTTTGCTGTGTTCATTGCCATTTGACTTTTCTGCAAAGTATTTGTTAGCTGTTCTGATTATTTGTTGCCCAATGGCTTTTTTGTACACACGTGTTGCCTTTTGTGATGACACGTTTGATGTGTCATGTATTTCATGTAATTAAATTCTGACTTGCTCAGATGTTTCTCTTTTCAAGCTGATGTACTTTGTGGTCCTTGTAAGACTAATTAGTATTTTTTGTAGTGATGAGCGATACAGAGAAAAACCAATACCGATTCTACTTCCGATACTTTTCATAAACCGATGCAAAACTGATCCGATTTGGAGACTTAGAATTGGAAGTGTCACTTTTATTCATGAACGTACATGAAGGTCCTGGCAATGAAACATCATCTGGATTTGTTTCCTGAACTTTTTGACCCGTCGTCTCAATATTTGCATGTTTTCGTTTCAAATGCGTACGAAGATTGGACGTGTTGAAGTTCATTGTGTTAACTCCGCCTCTTGAAATGTGTACATGACGTTAAGAGGCATTCCGCTTTTGGGGAATTTGCTGCAGCGACTTTTGAAATGCTGCCAAACATTATGCTATTTGAACAAATACTCATTTTACCACATTGGACAGCATCCAGTTAAAAAATTTTACGTTTTAATATACAATAGGTTACGAGCGAGTGACGGCAACGTAAAATGTAAATATCAACAAAGCAATGTAACCAACCCCAACTTTAAAATTTACCAAGTGGTAACATAACATCCGCTTAGTTCCCGCTAAACCAAAAAAATAATAGTAGTGTATATTGAAAACAATTATTAATAAACATTTAACTGTGAACGTGGACATTAAAACAGCATTTTGAGGGAAATTAATTAACATGGTAATATAAACATAAATTGATATTAGTAGCCAGACGTCACTTGTAGAAAGGTAGATATGACCGACCCTTGTCCTAAAAAATTGAGAAAGCAGAGCTGCTGAGTGCCTTCTCACGAGTGAATCGCCTTTTTGCGTAGCGTTTTAATGGGGCAAAAAAAGTATTTATTCATTGATAATGCAACTGTATGAACGTTCACAAGATGGAAGATAGATAGCGGCACAGTAGCATATTCTGACGTTCAATGTTCCAAAAACGCCATTTTGTGACATTCTTGCCAAAACTCGTCGAGAATTACATGTATAAATGGTTGCAAATAATCACTTTCTCAGCCAGTATAAGCGGTAAAAATAAATTAGGAGTTCCAGGATTAAATAATACACGAACGTCTATTTATTTTTCAAGTTCGACATGCCCATAATGGAGACAAATGTTTCTACACATGGCAAATAGGTAGCGCTATTATTGTGCTCACTTGTGAAATGTCACTGCCACGTTTTTTAGTGGATTTTCACTATTTTTGTTTAATTTTCATATCGTGACTTACCAAGTAATAACTGCAACTCTACAATTCATATTTTAAAGCAGTGAATTAAATAATGTGTGTTTTATTCTTTGTCAATGTAATTCCTTACCGTTTTTTTCGTCATTTAATTTTGTTATTTTTTGAGGGTTCCTGAGATTGTATTTGTAGAATTGCTACCTTCGTTAAATCCAGGGTTCGTAAAATCGGGGGTCTAGTGTATATGATAGCGGCCAGCGGGAGATGAATTTTCGACTACGCACATACGAAACACAACTAGCGCTTCAGCTTTGTTTACCGCCACCAGTTGGCCAGCCATTTTGCTATAAGTACTGCATACACATGCCGTATCTATGGAGAAAATACGTTGCGTTTCTTATAATATAATATAATAATAATTCACTCGCAAATGGGCTTCCGCCCGGTGGCAAGTCACCTGCTCCCTCTTAGTTCCCCAGCATTTCCAATGCTATTCTGAACCCACCAACACTCCCCTTCATCACCACGTCCTCACTCAGAACATTCCAATCCCTTACAGTCCTCACAAGCATAGACTGTCTCCCCCTCTCGGTCCTCCTCCA